>PGCI01000378.1:65000-83137 GCA_002873125.1 Puccinia coronata f. sp. avenae | reverse complement strand
ATAAAGAAAAAGAAGGAAAAGAAGGAAAAGAGAGAAAAGAAGGAAAAAAAAGAAAAGAAAGAAAAGAAAAGGAAGAAAAGAGCAAAAAGAAAGAAATGAAAGAAATGAAACAAAAGAAAGAAATGAAAGAAATGAAAGGAAAGAAAATTTTTATTTTTTTGTGACAAAAAATATTAAAATTCACCCCCAAAAATATTTCAAATATCCCTGGGGTGATTGCATAATTTTTTGTTGTGATATACGACAGATATTGAACATTTGGCCCAATTGACACATTTGACTCAAGATTACTGTCCTGAAGCAAAAAAGTCAATGTAAGTGAGGAACCATCCATCGCCAGCAATTTCTCAATCAGAGCCGGTCGCTTGAGGCGAAAACCACCTGCATTCTTCCAAATTTGAATTCCCACTCGAGACGCCAGATACTCATCCCACTTGATGGTGAGCACATTCGATAGACCTCCACGGATCTTGCCCAGGAGATCATCCGTACTAGCCACCAGGAGACCGTCATCAACATGTATCCACAGGAACGCCACCCCATCATTGTGCTTGTAAGTGTAGGTGCTTTGATCCTGCAGATTAGCCTCAAAGCCTAGCTGCTCCAGCATTATCTTCAGGTGCAGCCACCAACACCTTCCCGCCTGCTTCTTCCCGTATAACGCTTTCTTCAGCTTCCACACTTTTCCGGGGGTGACGGCGTGACCCGGAGGTGGCACCACTTATACATCTTCATTGATTGTGCTATGCAGAAAGGCTGTCTTGACATTGAAGGACGCCACCGGCCAGTTTTGCCTTGCCACCACCGCCAGAGCCATGCGCAGAGACGCAAATGTCAGAGTTGGTGCAAAGGTCTTGTTGTAATTTACATTCTTCACCTGCGGATGTGCACCAACAATGATCCTTGCTTTACGCCCCTTGATCTTCCCTTCCATGTCTTACTTTGTCCCCAGCAACCATCTAGTCCGCAAGAGCTTCTTCTTGTCATCCGGCGGTGTATCTTCAACCCAGACTCCCATTTCTTGTAGCGACTGCCGCTCTTCTCCCATAGCAGCGTCCCATTCTTCAACGGCAGGAGACCGCATTGCCTCTGTATACGTTGGAGAATCATTGCCGTACGGGTCACGGGCCTCCAGAGCGTCCACCACAGCGTCTTGAGCATCCAACTTGTTGCCAAGCGTGAAATCACCAAGTCGTGCACATTCAATGGCCACAACAACACTGCCATCATGGACTGTTTCAGAATGTCCCAAGGTACTCACATGCAGCTTATCCTCATGAAATTCCACCTATATTGCCGTAGTGACCTTGCGCCATGTTGGATCCCAGAGCAGCCATCCCTTTGAGTCTGCCAACACGCCAACATGCCGTAATTTGTTTGCGTACGGAACCATTTGCTTCTTGTGCGTGTGGTTGTAAGCATAGGCCTCGCATCCAAACGCGCGTAGCATATCCAATGATGGCCAGATTCTGAGCACCCGTTCAATTGGTGTAATCTCTTTGCCGCGATGCACTAGTTGATTGAAAACAAAAGCCGCCTGACAAAAGGAAAATGACCATAAGTACTTGGGTAGACGCTTGGAATGGAGGAAGGAT
The DNA here is from genome assembly GCA_002873125.1 of Puccinia coronata f. sp. avenae. Taxonomy (NCBI): domain Eukaryota; kingdom Fungi; phylum Basidiomycota; class Pucciniomycetes; order Pucciniales; family Pucciniaceae; genus Puccinia; species Puccinia coronata. Next base: position 81,542 of record PGCI01000378.1, on the reverse strand, counting down.
CTGGCCATCTCAGCCAAGGTGTGATTAACTTGTTCCACCACGCCATTTTAGTGATGCTCGTACGTAACCGCCTTCTCATGAATGATCCCTCCCGTACCCAAGAAATCCGCCATTTTGTTGCTCTTCACAAACTCAAGGGTGTTGTTGGTTCTCAACCTCCGTACCGTCCATTTCAACAGGTTGTTGAACTTCCTGATCCATTTGATCACCTCGCACGTTGCCTCGCCCTTGGTCTTGATTGGAATCGCCGAAACCATACCCAAATTCAAGTCTTGCACGGTGAGCACATATTTGAACTTATCCAACGACACATCATAGGGACCTATCACGTCCCCGGGCTGCAGACATATCTCCCTGGAAGGAAATTTGACAGGTGAGTGAGTTGCCTTCATTGTTGCGCACGTCTCACAACTCTTATTTGGGGTCACCCAATTGATCTCAGGTGCCTGCAACACTGCTTTGCGCCTCACAGTCTCTTTGAGCATCCTCAAGGATAGGTGCCCAATCCATTCATGCAACACAATGCTCTCAACACATATAGCCGCAGCCTTAGATTCCACACCAGAGAAAGTGAGAAAACATTGATTGTTCTGCTCTGACGTTGGATAAGAAACTCCATTTTGGACCAGGGTGTACATGTCTCCATCCCACTTCACCTTGCCGTCCAAACGCTTAAACTTCCCAATCAAGATTATTGTTCCGCTGATATTTGGACAATAAAGCACATTGCTGACTTTGAGGTTGCCATACGGGGTCGGCAGTAACACATCCCCTACGCTTCTCACGGGAAATTGGTCTGTGGAAGCAACAATGAGGTTCATGCTAACGGGACGCATCAAGGTAAAAAAAAACATTGTTGGTGACACTGTTGGTTGCCCCGGAGTCAATTAACACCTGATCGTCGGCGCTTGGCTGCTGCTTGACAGACGCCACGTTGGCTGTTGACTGGCCTCGTTTCAATAATGCCGGGTGACAAACAGCAGATCGTTTCAAGCAAAACGACAGGTCAAGTAGTCGGGAATCCACCATGGGAGGCTTCTTCTGCTTCTTCAGTGGAAAATCCTCCACCCAATGCCCCCATTTTTAGCACCAACGGCATGGGTTCGCCTCCGTAAGTACCCTGCGTGCCCAAGAGTTACTCTTGCCCTCTATAGTGCATCCAGCTTTACCCGACGCGTGATTACCGCCCGACGGCCCGCCTTGTTGACTAGACAACAATTGACCCGGCGGTCGCTGGCTCAGGTAGGCAAATAAAGAGGATTCCACCGCAGCACCAGCAGTCTCAAAATGCCCCTTCAATTCCAGGATTGTCTTTGAGTTTATTGGCTTGCTAGCATCCACCGCAATCCAAGCAAAGAGCGCGTTTGCTATGGCCTGAAAATGCGGTTGGCATCGTTGGTGGAGCAGCAGCGCCAGTACCAGATCCTTGGTGAACCCTCCAACCCACTTCTCAATCTTGGTCAAGCAAGTGGACATCTCCAAATACGCCAAATTGAGGTCAGACAAAATATCGGCCGGGTCACTGGCTTTTAACCACCGTGACATGACATATGTCCAAGAAACACTTGCAAATCTATTTTGGAGAAGATGAAATGCGGCGCGTCCGGTTTTACCACGGACTGACAAGACTAAGGTTGGGTAAGCACTGTGTTCAATCAACACCCCCGTGAGCGTAGCCCTGTCGTGACTAGGGTCGGTTTTGTTGGAAACAAGATAGTTTTTGAACTCAAAAACCCGCGTAATGGTAGCAGTCAGAGCCACGTCCCAGTCCAGCCAGTTGATCCTGTCTTTGGCCAATTGCGGTTCAATGGCCTTGCCAAGTTTTTGATTTTTGGCCAGTGCATCCGCTAGTGCAATCGCCCTGTCCGTCCTGGCTTCCTTGGGTGTCTTCTCCTCTTTCACCAATGGACAATTCAATGCTTGAAGTAGCGCTGCGAGCTGATCAAGTGACACAAACTGCGGAGCGTTTGACGAGTCACCAGAGGCATTTGCCGTTGACTTTCCAGCGGATTGGTTAGACGCCATGTCTGGATTCTCAGGCAACAGGATGCTGATAGCTGCGAACAGCGGGAAACTAGTCTTACGCCTGGCTGACTTGGGTGTTTCGGGAGGCCAAGGCGCAGGAGGTACCGGTTTGGCGTATGCTCGTCCAGTACGCGTTCCTGAAGGAAGATCTGGGATGTCGAAATAAGACACAATGGTAATTGCTCACAAACGTGGCACATAGTTCACCACAACCGCAACAGAGATGCACACGTTGGAAGACTTACTTTAACGGCTTAAAGCCTAACCATATGTATATTTGTCAAGAGAAGATTAACGTTTGACGTTTGAGATATGGTTTGCCAAGACAGAATTGGCGCGATTGTATTTAATTGATGTATGTGTAACGGCTTGAGTCGGAATCAGAACCGGAGGTAAATCAGAGTATATATTGGGTTGAAACCAAATTCAGTTGATCTAACAAAAGGTGTATCAACACTGCTTGCGCAGGCTCAAAACATATAGAGCGAGATGAATGGATGTAGTAGAAAACAGAATTTCTAATTCCCCCGGGGGTTTTATCCCCCTATACCACGTACTAAATATATTCTATCTACAAGTATTGTTGTGTAACCCATACAAAGAGCTCAAAAGCTCTATAGTGATCTCTAATGAAATGTTTCAAGTTAAAACTCAATACATTCAGGACAAGATAGTAGATTTAGATATGAAGCTGGGAGAACAGATCTCTACTGCTCAGATAGATAATGCAAAATGCCATGAGAAACACTCTGCGCAACTTGAGCAAGTACTTGTCAACGTTAAAATGGAAACTGGCAGGATGTATGCCATCCAGAGAGAAATTAAAGAAGAGGTAAAGCGACTGGAACAGTCCGTGAACCAGAAGACTACTTGCTCTCATCCGCCAGAAGAGGCAAGTACTTGTGCACCCTCCCACAGCCCTCCAAGAGATGACGCTGACAAGCCAATAGGCACAAAACCAGAAGTGAGTTTGCAGTACTACTCGCGCCCTCAGCCTACTGCGTTTAGCAGAGAAAGCCAATTAACTAAGGCTAAGGACCAAGAGCAAGCAGGTGCTTCACATAGTAGTACGAGACACTCAAAAGCTTCCCCAAACGTTCCTGAAGGACCAAGTCAGAAGCCACAGAATGAAAATAATAGCTTTGCGCCATCAGACAACCACCAAGAAATGAGCCAGTTGTGGAAAGCCATACCACGCACAGCTGATTGGGACACCTTCAGCGGCGAAGGCGAGTTTAAACACAACTTGCTCATTAAACAAGTGGACATGTATGCCCAAGACTACATGATGCACGACTATATGATTGTCAGCAGATTGGGTATCTTGTTCACCAAAACAGCTAAGCATTGGTACATTAATATGAGAGAAACTGATGGTTCCAATCCATGGGATTGGTGGAAAGAGCAAATTCATAAAAAGTTTGGCACTACGCAATGGAAATGGAGAATGCAAAGTAAATTTGATGAAGATCACTTTGATAATGACCTATCAAAAGTACACTGTTGGTTTGGCACCCAGAAAGACAGACTCAAGGCCTTTCAGCCAGAGTTATCTCACTATATTATATGTGAAAAGTTGGTTAAACAGTGCACTGGGGAATTAGAGCATGCTGTTAAGAGCCGCTACAAGAAAGATGAAAGTGAAATGACCTTTGAAGATCTTGTATCTGTAGTAGAATAGGTGCTTAGCAGAAGTCCCCTCTTCAAAAGGCACCAAATACCTAAAAGAAATATGGGTAGAACTTACCCTCCAGCAGAGAAAAGAGAGGAACCTCTTAAAAAGGTAGAACAACCTGATAAAGGGAAATCTCAAATCTGCACATCCTGTAAGAAGCCTGGCCACAATGCAGCCAACTGTTGGGCAAACAAGCCTAAGCAAAGAGTCAACAATGTTGACTGTGAGGATGAGGATGAGGAAACATCCACCCATTCTGAAACAGACTCCAGCCCCCCAGAGGAAGACATAGAGAGTGACAAAATGATCCTAGCCATTTCCAATGATGAAATTTATGAGACAGACTACAGAGTTCTCATGATTGAAATAGCCCCAGAAGATGATATCCCAATAGCTGAGGTGAAAGCCAATGGCAAATTCCCCCATACTTGGGACAACTCTTGTAACTTAAATCACATTGAAGATGCAAGGCAAATGCATGTAAGACCTGAGAAAGGCTTAGCCCACATTAATGGGGAAAATAACCTCACCCAAGTCTACTTTGATAACAAAGTCCAAAAATGCTTATTGGATGGAGGTGCCTCATGTTCAATTGTGGGAGATAAGCTCCTCAACAAAATCTTACCTAGCTGGAGAAACAAGCTCCTACCAGTGACCTAAACCAGGTTTAGCAGCTGCAGGGACAGGCTAGCTCCACTAGGAGTGATTGAACTCCAAATAATTTTTCCACATCAGAAAGGGTCTACAAGGATTACTGCTGAATTTGTAGTCATGGAAAACACAAATGAAGACTACTTCATCTTGGGAAATGATTTTTTAGTTCTTTATAATTTTGACATAGTCAACAGCAAGGACAGGTACTTCACAATAGGGAATGGAAATAAAAACAAAAAAATTCCTTTTATACCCAGTAAAATCCCACCTGCTGTCATGCACCAAACTCAAGACAGAGTCTCACCAGCTGAAGATTCAAACTTGCACAAATTCATAAGTGAAGATTTCTCAGAAGCCAAAGTTAATCCTGACCTCAGAAGTGACAAAAGAGAAGAACTCCCAGAGATGTTATACATCAATAGAAGAGCCTTTGCCACTGTGGATGAACCATTTGGGTCCATCTCATTCACTAGGAAGACACCAGCCATGCCGGAAAGAGGATGGACCCCTTGACTCCCACAACACTTAATCAATGACAAAATCATAGACATTCACCCTACAGCCAAGACACATGCTCTGATGTTTGAAAAAACTAAAAAACATGCAGAAGAATGTATAGAATTAGCTGCTCAATATAACAAATAAAGATGGGATAAGTCTCACAAAGAACCTGAATTCAAAATAGGTGATAAAGTAATAGTATCTACAGTAAAATTCAACAACCTAGCAGGACCCAGAAAGATGAGAAAATCCTTTGCTGGACCTTTTGTTATCAAAGCCCTACATGGTAAGAATGCAGTAGAAGTGATTCTCACAGAGGAATTCAGCAGGAAGCATCCTACCTTCCCAGTTAGTCTCATTAAGAATTAACATCCATCAGACAAGGAGAAATTCCCTGAAAGAAACACTCCAACCAACACACCCACACCAGTGGAAGAAGATACTTCACCAGGAATAATACATAAGGTCCTGAGAGAAAAGAGAGTTAAGAAAGATGGCAAAGAAACTAAACTCTACCTTGTCAGATATAAAAACAAGGAAGCTGACTCAGACTAATGGTTACCAGAATCTGAAATGAAAGAGAGCCAAACTCTACTTAGAGAATTCAGCATTTCCAAAAGACAAAACCAAGAATAGGCAAAATCAACAGATTTCACCTTTTTTAGTGGTAGGGAATGTCAGCCCCAGAGACATATCAGCTCATCCAGGAATGAGTGACATGCCCTTGACACTGCTAATTGTAGAATAATATCAGATTAAACTGATTAAAATGGACATCAATCATATATAAGCATTAAATTAGTAGCATATTTTCCATCAGCTTCTATAATGTTCCAACCACTTTCTGAGATCAACCTGGGAGGTTGAGAACCACAAGTTGGCCGAGGAGCTGGCTGAAGCATTTTTCTATAAATGAAAATTCTGGAAAAGAAGATATTCATTCATAATATAAATAAACATCACTTTTCTGAAAATATCAGGTTTCTTCCCCAGACACATCCCTTCCTTCACCATCAGGAATAAATCCATGGCACTGAAGTAAACCTTTATTATTATTCAATTCTTTTATTTTTGTTCTGATCACAATCATCTCACTATCACCCTCACCATCACCATTACCATCTTTATCATACCATCCAAATCTGTCCTCCCCCCGTAAAGCTCTCTCCTGCTTTTTGCCCTTAAATTGCTTACAAGCAGGCCTTAACTTTAGGCGGAGGTTTTCCATCTTTGACAACTACTCCCTTGACTTTCAAGGTTGAGCATCCAAGATTTACATCTTTGGATTTTCAAGCTTAAACATAGCTGTTTACCTTGTGTTCTGTAGCCACTATAGAGGCACAGGCTCACAAGCCCAGTCTCAAGGACTGAGACAAGTGTATTGTCCCGGCTTGGAGCACGTTAGCCCAATCCGGAGGAGAGGTGCCAAGCCAAGCTGTAGCGCTAAGCAAGACGCGGGTCATCTGAAGGAGTGGGGAAAGGGGCAAGCAAGGCGCAATTGCAGCGGAAACCTGCGAAATTCAGTGTCAAAAAAAAGCCGAGAAAACCTGACCGCTTGATGGATATCTTAACCTTGGAGGGTTAAGGCATGGGTTACTAGCCAAGACCGAGGCGGACAAGCTGAACTCAATGTTGACCCTCAAAATATAGCGCAAAGAGAGGGTCACGGTTACTGCACGTTGTGGACACCTCAAACAGTCAAACTGGAGGCGGGGTCTGAGTGCATAAAAGGAATGTGTTGTTAAGGCTGGCATGATGCTCCGGGGTTCTGTTGCAAGCACGAGTTGGTCATGAAAGCAACCAACAAGGTGGTCAGGAGGATTTTACGCAGCCGTGTTCATCTCGGGGTATAGGCCTGGACAGGACTGGTCCAGCCCAAAGTCAACCCTGAGCTTCAGCAAACGTGAAGGTGGCCAGGTCGCAGGGCAAAGGAAAGGTAAGTATAAGTGCTGGCGGAAGGGTAACGTTGACACATAACCCACGATCCTGAACTTTTTCTCTTGAGAGCTTTAACTTTGAGCCAATATTAATACTGAAGATTGCTGAATAATGCTTGAAGTGGATGCCGATTTGCAGGCGCATACTTGAAATTTGAAGGTGTAATTAAAGTTGTACCAAAGGTGAATTTACAGTGTCAATCTTGATCATCAATTAGCTCTAACCGTTTTGGCTCTGAAGGTTATCACAGTTGGAAGCAATCAGGTGAGGACAGTCTACCCAACCTTCAAGGTCGATGTTGATTTTTCAGGGTCCTGGTACGGCGGCAAAAAAAAGGGTCAATTACGTGCGCGCTGCAACCCTGGCATCCTAAGCACGTTGGAGCCCTCACGGTTCTACGGTGTCTCAGGCCAGTTCAAGGGAAATAGTTCCGGGCAACTGCCACTGATGAAGGTTGCTGGAACTCCAATTTGAGTGGAGCCCCTGCCCAAAGGAATGGTTGGGCAAAACTACATGACGGTGGAGGGCGTTGGAACAATAACTTGAGCTAGAAGGATTAAAATGGCAAGCTTGACCTACCAGGATTTGTTCACCTTGATTGTGACGCACACGGACAGGGTAAGTGATTGATAAAGGTTGACACCGGTGGGTAGTGCTGACATAAAATTCAGAGTGACCCAGAATTGTCATTAGAAGTGAGAAGCGTTGTGAGTTGGACCTACACTCGCCTTAGCCCAGATGTTGAATTTTTTGCTGGTTCAAAAATACATTACTTTGGACAAGTCAACAGGATTAACAATAAGACTGGACAGTTGTTGATTGAGGCGAGTGCATGAGTCTATGATGAGATGAAGCCAGTGGCTAATGCGGTTGAACAGGTCACAACGGGTTCTGTTCACTTTTCGGCAAAGGACATTGAAAGCAAGGAGGAGGGATAATGATAGGACTATCTTGGAGCAGCAGGCAATTGTAGGTTGAACATAATGTCAGAGATGAGTGTAACTTAGACATGTATCACCCCATGACCGGTCAGATGAGGCGTAACGCAATTAACACATGCATCAAATTCCATGAGTTAAATTTTGAATGAAGCAAGGAGCCAGCTGGTCCGTGGCTAAAGAGGGCAAGTAGGTCATGTAGAAGGATATGCTCCATTTCTTGGTGGAAGCTGACGTTGTGAGGGCGCGTCTCCTGGAAAGGCTAAGTCGTGAGGCAAAGGCGGAGAAGTTACCACTAACGTAGACGGGCCCTGTGTAAGGGTAAGGATGTTGAAGTGATGTCAATTGAACGCGAGCCATTGGTAACAGCTGAAGTATTGGAGGGTGGAAATTGAGCTTGATATCAGCTGACGTGAGGCTGCCAGGGGAGGGCTGAGGCTTTAGCAGGATAAATGCAAATGTGAAAGAGGGTGTCAGACTGCCACTTGGGCCAGATGACGTGTGGGGCCAAAATTGATGGCAATATCAAGGAAGGAGATAATGTTAAGAAGGTGGGCAACCTTTGATGGACATTGAACAGTTTGCTGAGAGAGAGTGGAGATGGACTGGTACCTACCATTGGGGAGAATGAAAGCAGTGCTCTATTGCGGCTAGACAATAAAGGCATGTAGGTGTCCGCGGCTTGAGTGGCTCACGGGTAATATTGAGTTTGAATTCAGGAAGAGTTTGAGTTCATGTTACTGTAGATGTTATGCTAAAGCATGAGTGGATGCCTCCTGAGAGGGTAATGCCTGACGTGAAAGAATCTGGATTAGGAGGGAGCACACTGAAGGGGAATGGTTGTTGAGGCCATCATTGACTTGTGGTGAAATTAACCCAGCCACTGATTGGCAGGAGTGAATGCCTTACATTACAAACAATGAGCAAAAGTGAAAGCATATACATGAAAAACACATTGGAATGGAAATTACAAGAGTAATGAAACATAAGAGACAGAGCATAAAGGAAAGGCAAAGAAAAGGATAGGGGTGGCAAGCTTGAGGACAAAGCACAAAGGAAGAATTGTCCAGCAGGGTGTAAAGGCATCAAAAACTTGCAGTCAAAGTTGGAAAAAGGTATGAGTAGAAGCGACAGTCAAGTAGGACACCAAAGGTTCAGGTTAAGAGGGGATTGTTAAGGAGAAGGCCGGTAAAAAGGGCAGCACAAGAAGGCTTCTTTTTGAGTAGAAGTGGAGGGTGGACATGTGGTAAACCAACCTTCAATGGAGATTGGTGTATGCGTGCTTCATGGACCCTCAAGGCTCACAACGGGGGGCGGAGACCAAAAGAACGGGGATTGGCGATTGTCTGGGAAAACTGCATTGAATACCTGTGTTGGTGATGTAATATTAGTTGAGGGATGATATGAGGGGTGAAAGTGAACTTTGTACCTCAACTACCAATGTAGACGGGCGGCGGACAAGGCTTGAAATTTGCCCCCTAATGTAGATCTGGGTCCCAGTAGAGTAACCGATGCGTTGCGCTACGCTTCCGAAGTCACATCAAGCGATACATGCAACAGTGAGGGGAACCTGATGGGATACACAGTGAGGAATAGTCTGTTGAATGCTTAATGAATGACTCACATGGTTCTGTTCGGCAACAGAGATGAGGAATATCCTGGTTTGATTGTTGTGGGGAATGTCTACAGGGTCATTGTGAGATATGGTCCCACAGAGCTTTATGGTTAAACTTTCATTGCGCACGGAGCAGGATGCAAAAATTGAAGGACAAAAGTTTTGGAGGCTGCAGTGGAAATGGATATCAAGCCCATCACCCGCAAAAGAAACGGTACCAGTGGTGTGAAAGGCACGACGTCGGTTGTTGATTGCAAGTATGATGTTGGGGGTAACGACTCAAACATCAATACAATGCCCATTCTCCGGCTCTTCTGGCAAGGTGAATGTCGTACAAATCATGGGGTGCAGATCCTGCTGGCCCTGGATAATCAAGGTTTGGCCCTAAGGAAAATTTGCTGTGAGCTCTCTGCGTGAAGTTAGAACACAAAGACAAAGGCTCACACGTCGGATAGCGGTGAGTTGACCTGAGAAGCTGCAGAACTTGGCAACAGGCAACGCTTGAGGGTAAGGATTCATGAAAGGCGAGGTTAACGGGAGGGAGAGTGCGTGAAGTTGGGTTGCGTGTCAAAGTTGAGATTTGGAAAAGGGTGTTGGTGGAGATATGGTTTGACTGGTGGATGGGAAAAATGAAATGAGCGGTTGAAGATAAGAAATATTTAAGTTTGTTAGACAACCCAGGTGGTTGAATTGAGGTGACAAAGGCCAAGATGAGCATTTGGCCTAATGCCGACGGTGGGTAGGCGCGTTGAACGTTGTCATGCACCACTGTTTTGAGCAAGGCATCATGAGTTGGCCCAGTGCGGTTGAAAAAAATGGGTGGAGGATGAAGGTGAGCAGACCACCTTTGCAAAGGCGTAGGGAGACCTGGTGCCGTGTGACTGGAGCAGCGAAGCCGCCGTGGCCTCTATTCTAACTAAAGCAAACTACAAAAAGCGACTGTTAATACATTCAAGCTCATCAGACGAGCAAGATGAACTCAAAAAGCCAATATGAGTCTTAGGTGCTGCCTTCTTCATCATGGAGTTAAGCAAGTGCAAAAAATTTGTTATTTAACCCTTTTGAAAAAATAGAACATCATTCTCATTGGATATACAGGAGGCACTGCCGGCATTAACCGGTCGAACACGGCTGCTCGAGCAGTGCTCGAACAGCCGTGTTCGACCGGTGGTCGGACGGACACTGTCCGACCGAAGCGAGAGCCAACTGGTCGGACAGATTTGTCCGACCGGTCCCGGCTGGTCCTGTGCAACCGGTCCAGGAACTGATCGGACAGGCCTGTCCGACCCGCCGGCAGGTGCTTCGGTCGGACAGTGCCTGTCCGACCACCGGTCGAACACGGCTGTTCGAGCACCGCTCAAACTGCCGTGTTCGACCGGTTAATGCCGGCAGTGAGGAATCCAACAAGCTGACAGAAATCACCCTTCTTCAGACAAATCTTATCAGCAAGTATAGCACAGCCATTATTCAACTTTTGGAAGAAATCAGACCGTCGAGTGAACCGTACAAAGGAGACAAATCCAACGAGCCACCTCACATGCTTGTAGCTTGACTCCTCCTTCATTTTTTCTGAGCTCATAATTGAAAATTAATCAATTGAATCAGAGGATCAAGAGGAATCTAACAAGCAAATCCAATACTTGATCTCTCCACTACTTCTTGATGAAGCTCCATCAACAGATCACAGTTCTTCACAGTAACGATTCAAGTGAAGGACCGTTCCCTCATCTTTACAATGTATGGTTATATTGCCAGATTAGATTTTTTATGAGGTAGCCAAAAACTGCCTGTAATAATGTGAGCCTGGGTATCTTAAGTGACTACAGGACACAAGATTGGGGAAGAACAAAGTTTATTTCAGAAGAAATAAGGGGATAAGGAAGAGGAGGAAGAATAGAAAGAAAACTAAGTATGTATCTTTTAAGATAATTATATGGGCTCAACCTTTAGTAGGGAGTAGAGTAGAGCCGGGCAGTGCCACGACCTCTTCAACCTGAGAAGCAGGAGAAGGTACAGTCTAAGACTGCCTTATTTTTTAGGCTTAAGGCCAAGGTTACTTATAAGGAAACCTGAGTGGATGAGTAGCTCCACTGGACTAGGATAATAATGAGAATGATTCTTTATGATGGGATGATGGGTTGTGCCTCTAGATGAAGAAGAAAGAAAGAGAAAGAGTGATGAAAGATAAGATCAAAGCTCCAATGGAACTTTGAAGAAAGAGAGATTGGGAAGATTGCTTACTTGTCAGACAGGTGACACCAAATGACTATGACACAACAACAAGGGGAAATGATGGGACCTGGAGTTCTGATGAGTGAGGAGTGTTGTCCAATGGGTCTGTTTCTTCTAAGTTCTGGTTGGTGAGTGATGATGAAAATTTTCATCTGCCCAACTCTGAAGATGATGAACCATGTTTATCAAAGTGAATATGCAATATAGAGCTGAACTTAGAAAATGAGTAGATGTTATGTGGACTTCTATGTTAATTACCTTACACTTATATTATTCCACACGTATACACAACAAAGTAAGGATATTATGATATGAAAATACTCGTATTGGAGAGAGGAATAAGAAGAGAACATTGTTGAGGCCTTTTGGGCAACATTGTTGTCTCTAAGGCTGACAAATAAGATGACCTATTTATGCGTTATTCATGCTGCCCAAAAATTAGGAAACACCAATCAAATGCAAAGGAAAAGAGACAGAGTGATCCTTCTTCAGTCAAATCTATAGCAGGTATAAAACGGTCATTATTGAACCTTTTCAAGAAATGAGAGTGTCAATCAAACTGTCAGATCAAGAGGAATCTAAAGAGCCTGGACCACGGGGCGGTTTTCCAGAAATTGCCCCCATCCTCCGGACGCTTTCCAAGAGAAATCATCCAGAGGACAACCTGTGAGTGTCCTGAGGACACATCAGTCCTCAGACAATCCCAAAGACGCTTTGGAAGCATCTTTGGGACCATTGTGTCCCCAGGACAGCTCCGCAAAGCTGTCCTTGGGACACCTTGCTTAGCAATGTGTCTCAAGGACAGCTTACACAGCATCCTGAAGACACTTTTGTGGGAAAGTGTCTTCAGGACGCACACTGAATATCCTTCCCCCGCGTGAGAGCCGCATGAAGGTTTCAAGAGGGGGATTGCTGGAACTTTGATGTGCCTGATGTGCAGGCACATCACAGCAAAACCAACTGTGACCGCCCAAAATTGAACAAGCGAAGCAAAGCCACACACCAGCAACCCCCCAGGCTCCACTGAACAATCCACAATGTCCATTCCACCAAACTCCCACTCCCAAAAACCCCAAAAAGCCAATATAGACCCCCTTCTTCATCTTGTTAAAACCCACAACCAACACCGCCAAAGGGGTTGTATCGGTTACAACCCCCCGCGGCTAGATCGGTGGCGGCAACCGATGTAACATCGGTCTACCAGACCGATGTTACATCGGCGGCTCCCACCGATACATTATGCCTTTGTTCTAATGTATCGGTGGGCCCGGCCGACATAAAATCGGTCTGGGCGACCGATGTAACATTGGTCGCCTCTGGCCAACGTTACCGCGGGGGGTTGTAACCGATACAACCCCTTTTGCAGTGCAACAGCAACAAAATCCAACTAAAAAAACTCAAGAAAATATAAAAAAATGAAGATAAAAAAGAGGTTTCTGGAAGTAAGTTTATTTATAGTAGTTCCAAATCTAGTAATGATATAGAGTTTACCCCTTACAATAAATCTACCACTGAAAAAACCAAAAAAAAAAAAAAATAGAAATAGAAAAAGAAAAAGAAGATAAAAATGTTAAAAAATTAACTAAAAAAAATTAGTAGTAGAATCAAGTGATGATGAGTTTGTCAGCTTTGAAGTTTCCCATTCCCACCCCCCTGAACAAAACTTACAAGAACTTCCAGCCTACCCAGACACCGCCTTCAAAACTGAAGAAGAAATGATGGAAGCTGTCCATCAATTTTCCCTCAACCACGGCTATTCTCTCTCTTTCCAAAGAACTGACAAGAAAAAAGGGACCAAAGATTTTAAATGTACCAGGTGAGTCCTTTTCATTAACCAGGTGAGTCCTTTTCATTATCTTCTGCCTGAAAATTCCCATCCTTAATCTTTTTTTTCTAAGTCCTGATTTTTTTATTTTGTTTTTTTTTCTCTCTTTTCTTTTCTTCTTTCTTAGGGTCTTAGGGGTGGTCTTCCTCTTCAAAATCTGTGCGAGACTGATCCACGTGGAATTCCAAAATCTTCACAATTGATTGGTTGCCCTTTTCACGCTGTGGGTCGATTTCAAAAGAGGACGTCTCAATGGAAGTTCTACTGTCGCAACTCCTTCCATAACCATCCCCCAGCACCCATCCCTGACACTTCCCAAGACAAGCTCCTCCTTACAAAAAATGAACTTGAAAAAGAAATAAAAGAGCTTAATGATGATATTTATGATCCCGGTAGAACTGCCACACTCCTTCAAGATTATTACCCAGATCAACCCATCACCCCCTCTCTCATCTATTCTTACAGAAAAAAAGAGAAAAACCAAACACTTCAACAAGCTCACCCCATCCTCAAAATACAGAAGTCCTTGGCCAACTCTCACTTCATCACTCAAACACACATTACCAAGGATGCTGATCTCAAAGCTTTTTTTTTATCACTCTTCCTCACTCGAATTTCTATCCCACTATAGTCCCTTTATTTCTATTGATTTCTCCTTCAAAAAAATTGTTATCAAATGCCCCTCCTTCACGTTTCTGGCATACATGGTAATAATCAGTCGTTTTCCATAGCCTTCTGCTTCATTCATGAAGATTCTCTCCCATATAACTCCTGGTCACTCCAAACTCTCAACTCCCTTTTCAAATTACTTAAAATTTCTCCCCCTCCTGTCTTCATCACCAACAAAGATCCCCATCTCATCACTTCTATCAAAAAAAAACCTTTCCCAATTCAACTCATCTTCTCAGAAAGTGGCACATTCAAAAATATATTACTTCAACAGCTTCTCCTCTATTAAATGACAAGAAAAAACTGGCTAAATTTATTAAAAATTGGTCTGGTTTAATTGAAAGACCTAACCCATCTCAATTTCCCTCTTTTTATTATGAATCTTTGATCAAAAGACACTTCCCCCGCTCCTTGATTGAACATATTGACTCTACTTGGATTTTTTTTTACTAAGTTTTGCAATCCCTGGACTAAAAAAATCACTCACTTTGACCACCGATCCGCCACTCAAGTAGATTTATCTCACCCCTACATTACATCCCTTCTTCTCAAAGTTCCCTGTGATTATTCCTCTATGATCTTTGATTCAATCCTCCTCAAGCAAGAAGAAATCCGCGCTGAATTCAATCAACAAGAAGTCAAGACCCTCCGCAACATCAACTCCATCTTCAAGATCTGCTTTGGCAAAATTTCTCACTTTGCTTTGAAGAAGGCTCAACTCAACTTCAATCAACGCTCTGATCTCAAATACTGTGTTTGCACCGGATGTCACAGCACCAGGACCAGCATGCCTTGCAAACACCCTCTGGCCAAATTGGATGGAAAAGGAACTAAGGTGGATCCAAAGGAATTTACACTCAGTGGCATTACAAAGTAAAAATTTTCTCCTTTTTATTTCACCCCTTTTTTCCTTTTCTTTCTTCTTTTTCCCCTTTCCCCCTCTCTTCCCATCTCTATCACAAAAAACATAAGGATTGGGGTCAAAAACCAAGATTCATTCAAAAAAAAAGGTGTGTTGCATTTATAATTGTTTTTCAACCATGCATGTTAAATGGGGTTTATTTACTGATTTGTGGTGGATGATTGATGCTGCAGAAAAATTGGCACCGTAATAGGGGGTCAGAATGCTAAACGACCGCCCGAACTGCAGATTTTGGGGGGGTCGCGCGGCTGATCCATTTCTCAAAATGCAACAGTGCAATTCCACACAACAGGTCAGTTTTTTTAATCTTCCTTTTCATTTCTAAGCCAACATAAAAGCTTTCAAGAGTCCTGATATTAATTTTTCGCCCCAAAAATTCTTGGCGGTACAGCTGCTGCGGTTCAAGTCAAGAGGCCAGGAACTCAGAAGGAGCGTGGTCCAACAATCAGTGATGACCAATCAAACAAGAAGATATCACACCAGTAAGAAAAGCAACACTCAAATCAGTTCAACCTCCAATCCAGGACTCAGAGCTAATCAGTGATCTTGAATTAATATACCGCAATCAACTACCCGATTTCATCCAGCCCTATCTTGAAGATATCAAAGACGTAGCTTCAGATGGTAACTGTGGATTCCGAGCAACCGCGCACTGCTTAGGAAGACAAGAAGAATCATTGTTTTAAATTTGAGAAGAAATCATTCAAGAAGTAAAAAAGAACAAAGCCTATTATCTTCACCACAACCTACTCAATAAAGCAGAACTCAACTCACTTCTAATCAGAACTAAATGGCTAGTAAGGATGCTGAAGTTCACGAGCCCAACTGGATTGCAATGCCAGGTTCTGGTTATGTAATGGTCAATGCCGCATAATCCCAGTATTCTTTTTTTCCCCACATCAATCTCAAACATTCCTCCCCTGCCTCTGGTCTCCCAATGATAATCCCCCAATAATCTTTGCTTTAGTCAGTGGTTGCCATTCTGATGTAGTCAGACTTAAAGATCCCTTGCTCTTCCAACTTCCATATGCTAGAGGAGTTGGGTGGGCAGATAAATCCGCAAGTTGTATTGAATTAGGTTTAGAGTAACATTTTGTTTCTTTCTCTTCTTTCACATTTCTTTCTTTCATTTTTCACAAGATTATTGGCTTGTGTTTCAGTTATCAGTTAAAACAGTTCTACAATGGTTTAGTTCAAAGCATTCAGATCAAATTACCACATATTGGGCTATTTAGCAGGAGAAGGTCTTGTTTGTCCCCATCATATCTTCCACAAGCATTTCATCATCTGAACCTCACCTTGTGACCAATTCAGAGGAGGCTGCCATTGAACCATCACGCCCTAATATACCCCAGCTCCATCGTGAAGATGACAAAAGTGGCAAAAACTATGTGCAAGGTGAGTGTCAACATACACTGAATACTTTGCCTCAAGCTGATATCCCCTCCTCTTTTGTATCACGAGATGATAGAGGCCCACCTATTTGGGAACATTCTGTTGAAGTCCAGCCAAAAGAACCAGGCCCACAGAATATTGCACATTTCTGCA
>PGCI01000378.1:32500-57500 GCA_002873125.1 Puccinia coronata f. sp. avenae | reverse complement strand
ACCGTTTGGCCTCGCCCTAGTTTTAATGTGGGAATGGGTGTACAAGGTACCCAAATTAGGTGCCTCTTCCATCCCCACACATATGTGTTCCTCATGTTCCACACTAGGTGGAGGCTCCACAGGTGTTCTGAAGATTTCCTTCTCCACCTGTGGCACAATCTCTTGCAGAAATCTGGAGATTGGTATGTACCCATGTTCCCTAAAATCTTGAGGATAGATATCAGGGATATGTCCAAAGCCATTGACCCAATTGGTCAGCATTGGAGATCCATATGCTTGTTCGTAGTAGGCATTGTGTGCATCGCCCACTGTGTTGCAGCTATGTGGGAACTTAGACCGCAGAACACCTCCCAGAAGGAGGACATATAGGTGTTTCATGTCTAGTGAGTCTTTTGTACTATGACATTCAACTTCGGTGTATTCCAGTAATGCATTGATAGTGGGTTGTATTGTTCTAACCCTTGCGCTATGTAACCCTTTACACGTAAGTGTGAAGTGGACCCATTCGTCATGTTCAAAGAATGAGCCACATATTGGGCAGGTGTAGTCCACAAGATCACAGGGCTTGTTTAACGCCTTCTGTGCTTGTATACGAGCCTTTACAGTGGGGAGCGACCCCATTCGTAGTTTGCTCAAGTACGTGACCCCTCTGCATACTGCCGGTACATTCATAGAAGTAGCAATGTAGTTAGATGTTTTCCCAAAACTACAGGCGTCATACTCTTGGACTTTGAGGTTGCGCTTAGCCTCCCTTTCAAACTCCTTATGGAGAAGATATTCGTGTACATGTTCTCGATGTGCAATATCATCTTTTTGGCCCTGTGTCACTACCTCGTTGTCTCCCTCTGGTTTGAGGGCTTTTGGATGTAGGGCATGCTTTAAGTCTTTCATACCCTTTATCCATACAAGGCGATTATAGAGCTGAGGATTATTATGATATTTTTCATCTTCCATCAGCTCTGTCCCGCGGTCTAATATAGTTAGATTCCTCTGGGTGTTTGTGACCCAGGTACGGCTTCTCTGTCCATAGGCTGGGCTTTGTATCAGGTTTTTTAGTACAGTTTTTATGTGGGGTCGCTTGTCCCACAGCCGTAGTCTTTGTTTGGTACTATGTATGGAATACGGAATGATTCCCATTTCCATACACATAAGAAGGGAGTTCAGATTGGAACATTCTGTCTTACCTCCATAGGCCAATCTCATAGATTGGTCTAAGTTGGACTGGATCTTCCGGGTTCGTTTTTGTCCCATTGCAATCCATTCCGCTCCATATGATGCTACAGCCACAATATATGTTTGAATGAGCCGCGTTTTGCATAGCAAGTGGAGGTCCTTATCACGAAGGAGTGGTAGTGAGGGAAAGATACATTTCTTGGCCTTTAGTGCCAGAGTTTTGGAATGTTCCCTCTCCATAAGATAAGGTTCTGTGTCTTCCCAAGTGTCAGGGAACCAGCATCCCAGGTATTTATATGTGGATACTATAGGGATAGACCCCTCCTTTAGTGGCAAGGCAGGAGGAAGGTCTTTGACACGGGTTGAAGGTGGTCCATATTGAATGATACCACACTTCTCATGCCCTAGTGCAAAATTCCATTTGGAGCAGTAGGTTTCAAGTTTCTCCAGTATGGTCTGTACTTCGTCTAGGGTGTCTGCAAATAACAGGGTGTCATCTGCAAACAGTAGCCCAGGGACCACCTTAAGTAGTCCTGGCACAAAGATCCCCTTGGTCACTTCTTTGAAGATCTCATTGACAAAGATAATAAACAGTAGGGGTGAGAGGGGGCACCCTTGTCTGGTGCCAATTTCCCTGGTGAATGGTCTAGAGAGTGTAGATCCCAATCGGCACTGGATTTTGGAGGTCTCATAGCCCTTTTTAATTATGGTGACTAGGTCCTCGTGTACCCCTACTTCCCTCAATCGAGCCCAGAGTCCTTCATGTGGGACTCTGTCAAAGGCCTTTTTAAAGTCGACATAAATTACAAAGGTGTTTTGATTTGCATTTTGACGCCGCTTAAGTATTTCACTGAGCCCTACTACGTGGGCTATTGCTTCCTGTCCCTTCCGGAAGCCTGCTTGTGCTTCAGTAAAGAAGCCTTTGCTCTCCAGTTTTTGGGAGATTTCCTGTGCCAAAATAGTGAGGAGTAGTTTTCCCTCAGTGCAGGACAGGGTGATGCCTCTTGTATTTTTAAGCCATCGTTGGTCCTGTCCTGGTTTAGGTAGTGTTATGAGGACTTCCTCATTCCATATTTTTGGTTGTGTCTTCAGACGAAGACACCCCCTCATAATGTTTAATAGGTGTTTCAACGGGGGGGTTCTGAGATCTTGGGGAAGATCCCATCTGGCTAGTGCTACTCTGGAGTAGTCTAGTGGGGTCGGGTATGAGTTTGGCCCATATTTACGCTGCGGCCCACCCTCCCAGTTTTGACTTATGTCAAGCTGGCATTCCACTTCCAGAAATTTTTTGAGGTGAATTGCTAGCACACCACTTTTCCCTGGTGCAGCATTTCGCTGTATTTGCCTAATTGCCATCAGGAAGGAGGGTCCATCCAGCTGGCAGTCCGCTTGTGGTTGTGGACGTTTAGGCCTGTCATCATCCACAATTTCCCTTTTAGGTGTATATATTATTCTCACCGGGGGTTGTTTGGGATTATTTGCTTTGACATGCAGCCATTTTGTGGGGTCAGTAGAGATCCCAGTGGGGTCTGCAGCCAGTTTCTCGGAGTACGATGCTCGTGCCTCAAGTATATCTTTAGGAGATGTAACAAGTGTATCTGTTGCATCATAGCATGGGACATTATCCATGTTGCCCTGCTGTTTCCCCTGACTCCGCTGTATAAGACGGTGAAAGCTTTGCCCATCGTTACTGAGTAGAAGGGAGTTGAATTTCTTGCTCCTTCTCTGCCTTTCCTTTTTAGCAAACTTTTTTATTGCTGCCTTGGCTCTTAGGTTATCCCTATCGCTAGTGTGAGATAATTTTTTGTACTCTTGTGGCGTAACGTCTGACTTGTTGCATTTCATTAACTTGATCCTGGAGCGTCGTGCCCGTTTCACAAGACCCTTAGTGGTTCGGTCAAACTGATATTTTTGTTGTTCAGCCGGGATCCCCAACATGTGGAGTTCCTCTCCCACTTTGTTCAAAGTGTCTACCCATAATTTAGCGGTTTCATTAAGCATGGCCTCATCTTTAAGGTCTTCAGTCTGTAAGGCATCCCACCGATGTGAAAGGGCTAGACTCATACTTTCACTTTCAATGGCCTTCCTGTTCCAGACTTTAGCTTTAGGTAGATTGTGACGTTTAGGGCCTGTCTTCATAGTTTGTATAACCGGCCAGTGGTCACTTACTTGTACTAGCTCTTTGATCACCCTTGTTGACTCCACCATTGCTGAAACCGGTGGAGTTGTAAGGAAGTGGTCAATGTATCTCCCCTCAACAGTACCAGTTTGTCGAGTTGATGAGCTAGTTTCATCTTTAATAATCTCCAGGCTTAATCTATTGATTCGGCCCTGGTTGAGATATTTCAGAAGTTCTTTTTCTTCATCATTGAAGTCCCCTAGAATAGTGATATATTGCTGATTCTCACCATTGTCAACAAGGGGGTGTAGTAAGGAATAGAGATGCTGCCACACTGCCGCTCTGTCCTTCTTTTGAGATGTTCCTGAGGGCATGTACACTGATAAGACATGCCAGGGAAGATTCTCTGTTCGACCATATATTTTCACATAGATGATATGTGGGGTTGGGGTTGGCAGTTCATGTGCGTTGTACATTTGGTGCACGTATAGACACTGCCCTCGGAAACCTTTTTGTTTTGGTCGTTCAAAAAGGTTATACCCTAGGATTCCTGGGATGTAGTTATTAATGGTCCTCAGGTGTTCCTGTATAGCGGCAATACCAACACTCTGTTCTTGTAGGAGAAGTTGAAGAGCTGGTAGTTTTGATTTGATACCGTTGATGTTCCATGTGAGTACATTTAACCGGTCAGCAGCTATTCTGGTGTTGCTGGCCGGTTTTATTGGACGATCTCTATACGCTTGCCACATGTATAGTCGGTATCGGGGTAACATGTGTTTACTAATATGCTCCTCCCAAGAGGTGCTTTTCTCCCTTTCTAAGATAAGGGATTTTCTGCTCTTGAAGTCCAGTCGCAACGCTTTCCGGAGTCCTGCAGCATTTTCATGTTTAACCCACATGTCAAACCGGCGTCTTCTATTTGGTTGAAGCACTGGTTTAACTTTTACAATACCTAGCGCCTGGTGTTTTTGGTGACGCAGAGTATGTTTCAAGGCAGAGTGCAGTTGCACTGTACTTAGCGATCCCACATTGGTTAAGATAAACCGAGTGGCGCCTTCTATTTCCCCAGTGTGTTTGTTATACCGGGGACAAGGTGGATGTGCAGAGGAAATATTTTTGTTTGTTCCAATGTCATATCTCACCGGTGTTAAGGTGTTGGTGCCAGACGCATGATACTCTTCTGACCCCTGGCCCCCCAGGTCATAGGAGGCTGAAGTACGCCCTAGGGTTTTGACACCCATGGCATTGGCCCTGCCCTTACCTTTGTAAGGGGGGGACTTCCGATCTACCCCTCCTGCAGAAGTAGACGCCGCGCCCTCTCGCGGTTCCCCCCCTTCTCTACTCCCCGCAGGGGTAGTCTCCAGGGGGGTGGGAATCTCTGAACACATATTTTTAATTGTCATATTGGGGGTGAAGGTTTATTTGTTTGTGACCAGTCCTCTCTGGTCAGAAGGTTTAGCTTGTTTTACTGCCCAGTCCTCTCTGGCCATGCAGACCAATTTTTGGTTTTTCATCAAAGTTTTTAGGGTTTATGATGTGTACGTCCCCCGTCTGCCTATTGGAGACTTGGTACATGCCAGTTTTCATTTTTTCAGGAGTTGTGTCCCTCAGCCTTGTAGTTGATCATTTTCTTGGTGTTCAGATGGTGTGGAAGTTGTGATGATTGAATACTTATTGTCTGAATTTTTTCAGAAGTCCAATCATGTCTTAGATGAATGTGGCTCTTTTTATGTGGGGCCCATATGCCTTTTACTTCTTTTTGGTGTTCCTTCCCTCATATAATGGACTTAGTCAAGCAGCTAGGCTTGCACCCAACAGGAGTGTATTTAAGGCTCATCTAAAACTCACAACTTTTCCTCACAGCAAACCTCTTTCTTGTCATTCTCAGGGACTCTCACTTAGATGTGTTGATAAGGGATTTTCATTTGAGGATAACAGTTGGCATGACACAGAGGTGAAACAACTAAAACTTATAATGTGTGAAAGTTAAAGTAGAAAACAACAGAAAGAAAATATACTATTATTATTATTATTTTTTCTTTTGTTTTTGTTTGAGGTTTTGCTTTACAACTTTTGGCTTTTTTGAGGACTGTTCTTCTTTGGCTTTGCCTTTTGGCCTTTTTTCTGATTGTCTATTTACAACTATCATTTGATTAGAAGAGGAGGGGATATCACTAGTATGTCTAAGTGTCTTTATTTTAGAAACCAGCTCATTAATCACTAATTCAAAGGGGCATTTAGTGTTATGAAGTTCAGCACCACAGACATTACAACCTTCTATGATTTCTAGATTAACAGAGTCATCTAATAGGTAGGCTGTAAAGTTCTTCCAGGATTTAGTCCAAAAGGCCATTTACGGACCATATATAGCAGTAGGTGGTAGCTCAGGGGTAGAGATGAGAAAGCTTCCACTGTTGTAGAGGTTGCCATCAATCTCATTAGCCATTACCTGCACTTGGTTTACTGTGAGGTAAACATCATCCTCAAGAACAAGCCCTTTCTCTTTTATTGTGTCAAGAATATCAGAGTTAGGTGGGGCAGGGGTTTGAGGGGAAACTCAATTCCAGCTTTACTGGGGAGTGTTCTCCAAAGGTAGCCTTTTCTTCAGCACTATAGGGTATTAAGTTCCAAAGAAAGAACATGGGTTCACACCTTTGATGTGTTCCACATGAGGCCTTTGGCCCTACATCTTCTGGCCCAGGGAGATTAAGAGCATCAGAAAGAGGAATGTGGAGTAGCCAGTGGTTAGGCCAGTCTAGGTCTTGGTGGCATCTTTGCACCATTGTTGGCTTTATCCCCCAAAAGGTTAGGGCTTCCAGTAGTGCATTGATGCCACCTTCTACAATGTGGGCCCTGCCAACAGCTCTAATACTAAAAGCAAGGGTGTTAGCCACCCATGGTTGAGAGGACTGTAATATGATGAGCCCTCAGCAGACCAGTGTACAAACATTCTAGTTCTAAAAGAGTATTGACATTTTTCTAGTAATAATCTTCTAGCATTTTCCCAGTCTTTGGGTGGTGTTTGCATGTTAATATTCATGTTATCAGAGCTGTTAGACATGTGTAGAGAGGTGGAGAGAAAGAGTATGTGAAAGTGTTACCAATTGTGTATTATTGAAAGTGGAGCTTTTGCTCAGATACAATATACCCTGAGCCAGAAATAGCACTGGACAAGGTCAAATGCAGGCCATGCCCATGTTTTACAGAAAATGTCTGTTAATGGCAATATAGCACATCTGAGGCCCCCCTTTCACATATCATATCTCGTGTAAGTGTTTGTTCCCATTGTTGGTCGGGGAACAAGCAGGTGAGGATATAAAAGATAATGATTTTGTTTTATACTTTATGTATCCACGTTTGGTTGTAGTCCGTTTGGTTATCATTTATAAATGATGTTCTAGGGACGCCACGGAGAGGCAGGACTACATGAGCGGGTATTGCAAAAACCTTGCCCTTTTGTTGGCTCTTGGGTATACAGCAAGCACGCTGGTGAAGTCGTAAGCATAGTTGCTTCATTTATGTAATCATTGGGTGTTCATGTTTTCCTTGGTTCCCTTTGAAAGAGACAAAGGAACCAGGGTGGCTGGCCATAGTTAAACATGTTGGTGCTCCCATTGGTATAACATAGGACACAGTTTTTGTATTATCCTAATTTTACATAGATGTTTCCCTATTTCTAATCCACTGGTAGTGGTACAGTGCTAGTGTTATGTTTGTACTAGCCCTGAAGTAGATATAGGTTGGATGTCATCCCCCGTATCAACATATTATAAGTTTCTGACGCTAAATGAGGAGAGTCAAGTCCTAAAAGATGTATAGAATCTTAAAGGCCTATATAGACTCTCCTCAAAAAGGGACATGTGCTTTTTCTGAAACCAGCAGCACCCTACTGGTGAAGGTCACCCAGGAGCAGCTTGGCTACAAAGGTTTCCTCCCCGACAGCTACACCCAACAAACAGCTCGGGATGCTGAGTGCAGCTTAGAACCCACAGCCCTAAACATGTGCCAGCTCGGACACACATCTAGAGCAAACCGACAGCTTCATTCCACAAATAATATGTTGATATGGTTGAGTGGGAGTCATCCCTTGTACCAGTTCTAACATGATCAGATCATGCTTCTGTATGAACTCAAGGTTCGCCAACGTAACAAGCTTGATAATAGAGTTACTACAGTCTCTTGTATCAATCAGTTACTCCCTTAGTGTTTTTACATTCATTTAAACTTGTGTATATAATAAATGGGGTGAAAATAAAATAAGAGGGGTAATGCAACTCTCCCGGGAGGGATGTTACTTATACTCAGTTGCAATGAATAAAATCATGCAAGCAAGTCTAGCTTGTTTAGTTGTATACACTGCCAATTTT
Organism: Puccinia coronata f. sp. avenae; assembly: GCA_002873125.1. Taxonomy (NCBI): domain Eukaryota; kingdom Fungi; phylum Basidiomycota; class Pucciniomycetes; order Pucciniales; family Pucciniaceae; genus Puccinia; species Puccinia coronata. Next base: position 49,841 of record PGCI01000378.1, on the reverse strand, counting down.
TTTTTTTTTTTTTTTTTTTTGTACGAGTGCAAATCATGGTCCTTGAACCAAGACAGCTTGTACTTATAGAGAAAATTAAAATTTGCCCGAACTTGCTGGGAGCCAAGTCCTTCCAAAAATAGGGAGCAGGTGGAAGCGGAACTGCACTTCCTCTACCCAACGGTTAAAGTAGAGGTCCCTACCACAATGGATTCTTACCGTGTAAAACAAAACTCTATAAGCCTCGTCTACCCTGGCAAGGGCTACCCTCCGAGGAGGACCCTTGGGGTCTTGTTGGCATACCTTCCGGCCTGGCCCTAGTTGAAGTACAGTTAGTTGTGATGGTATTGTTTACCCAAGCAACTGCACTTGATCCTTCCGGTATTTCTTCTACTTCAGCAGAGGGAGACATGAGGAGACCCTCATTAAAGAGAGTCTTTTCAAACATGGGTACTGCCTCTTGCAGGAAGGACGCAAGTGGGACATATCCATGAGTGCTGAACCCTTTTGGATAAAAATGGGGTAGATGACCATATCCATTAATCCACTTGGTGAGCTCAGTGCTCCTGTACTTGTACTCTTGAACATCATTCTTATCCTTAAGATGGCTGGCATAGCTGTCAGGGTACATCTGTCTAAGTATTCCACCAAGGAGTAAGACATAGATGTGGTGATTGATGTTAAGAGACCCCTTGAGGTATTTGTTTAGGATATGAAGAGAATACCCTAGTTTGGTACGCCTCAATTGGGCAAAGTATGAGCAAGACAGAATGCTATGAGACCATTCTTCTTCATTCTCATTGAATGGGAGATTGCAGCACGGACAGGTATTAGCCTTCAATAAATGAGGGATGTGTTGTGCATTTAGCCCTTGGATACGCCTACCAACCTTAGGTAGAGCATCCATACGTAGTAAGCTCAAATAGACCACCCCTCGTACCAGGGTTGGCATATTGAGTGAGGTGTTGACAAAGTGGGATGTTCTACCCAAATTATAGTCACTATATTGAAGAACAGAGTTACTCCTTTTCATCTCACGTAGAACTTCTTTTTCTAGCAGATGTTCATGGACCTGTTCCAGCCATTTAGCCTGCTCTTTCTGTTCTTCAGTCACTTTATCCGCACTTCCTATAGGTGTCAGAGAATGGGGGTGTAAATATAGTTTAATGGTGTGCATATATGACACCCATTTTGCTACATCCCCATTTGCTATAGGCTGGCCCCATTTGGGCGCAATGGCGTTCTTAAGTTTGGTTCTGTTGCTAGTAGTGTTCCCAACCCATGAGCTCCCTGCCTTAGTTTGGAAAGGGTTCTTTATTAGGTCTTTCAGGATAGTTTTGAGACAAGGGCCTTTGTCCCAAAGTCTTAGACGTTGTTTAGTGCAGTGTATGGATAGTGGGGTGATACCCAACTCCATATGCATTAACAGACTATTTAGGGTATTATTGTGTTCTTTGTATCCATAAGCTATTCTCATGGATTGATCTACAATACGCTGTATGGTTTGTGTTCTTTTGACACACATACTAATCCATTCTGCCCCATAGGTTCCAGATGCCATAATGTAGGTTTGTATGGATCGGGCCTTACATAATAGGTGAATGGCTTTGTCATGGAGAACAGGTAGGGTCATAAATTTGGCCTTTTGTGCCTTAATTCCCAAAGATTTAGCATGTTCTAATTCAATTGGATATGACTTCCCTTCTACAAGGGTGTTTGGAATATAGCACCCCAGATATTTGTAAGTAGAGACAGTCTTAATAACACCCCCGTCAACTGGGTACTCAATTGGTGGGTTTGAACAGTCAGTACCCAACGGGTGGTACTCCACCACACCACATTTGTCGTGTCCTAGTGCAAAGTGCCATTTTTTGCAGTAGTTTGACAGGCGGGCAAGAGTCTCAGTGACCTCTTGGGGGTTATTAGCAAATATAAGAGTATCATCTGAAATTTTTTAAAGTGTATGGCTAGCACACCACTTTTCCCAGGGGCTGACCCTCTTTGTATTTGTCTGATTGCAGCCAGGAATGCCTGGGCATCTAGCACTGGCGTATCTTCATCTGCGATTGTATCTTCAGCAGTTACATCCCCAAGGGTATCCTCATTGGAGTCAGACCTCCTTGTGATATGGATCTTGGGGAACGTTAAATTGCAAACAGGTTGCACTTGCTGCCAGCGAGACTTATCTTTGGAGATTCCAGTAGGGTCACTGGCAAGAGTCTCAGAGTAAGCAGCCCTTGCTTCAAGGATGTCAGTAGGGTTAGTAACTAAGACATCTTTTTGATTAAAACAGGGGGTGTTATCTTGTTTTGTTTTAGACCGGCCTTGCAGAACTTGGATAGCATGATGAAAATCTCCTCCTTCACTATTGAGGAGTAATGAGTTTATCTGTTTGCCCCTTTCCTGCTTTAGCTTTTTGGAGAAGGTTTTAATTGCTAGTTTTGCCTTTTGGCTAGCCCACTCAAGTCTGGTTTTCAGCCTTTGTAGAGTAGTAAATGGTGCCTTGTTTTTCTCAGCATCATATACTTTCTGTCTGGCTTTTCTTGATGTTTTGATGAGCCTGAGTGTCACACTGTCAAATGAGATGGCTTTTTGTTCACGAGGAATGGTTAATAATCCTAGTTCAGTTCCAATCTCATTGAGAGTTTCAACCCATTTTTCTGCACATTCATTAAGTTGCTCTTCTGTCTCAATATTCTTGGTGGAGATAGCATCCCACCGGTTTGACAGAGCTAGGTTGAGTCCATGTCCAGCTATACCCTTCCTGTCCCAGGTTTTAGTCAACACTGGTTTGGAGAGAGTGTATACATTATTGATAGTGAATACAGGCCAGTGATCACTAACATCATAGGACAGTTTATCGACTTTTATGTGGTCAATGAGAACATTTGCTGATTTTGAGTTGATAACATGATCAATATACCTCTCAGTTTTACCAGGGGCGTTTCTGGTGTTATTTGTGGCGTCATCTTTACGTAGAATGAGACCTTGTGGTTTCCAGTTTGTGTGTTGAAGTACATGCTGGACTTCAGCCAGATCCTGATTCAGATCTCCCATTATGCTGATAAGTGTATCAGGGGAGTCTTTATTTAGGTTTTCACAAATGGTCCTTAATGTTTCCCATACCAAATTCCTATCTTTGACTCTGGTATTGCCTGAGGGCATATATATGGCAAATATATACCATGGCTTGCTCCCGGAGAGGCCAAACATTTTTATTTGTATGATGTTTTTGCAGTTGGTATCAATTCTATGCGCTGCTAGTGAATCATGGATATAGAGGCAGTGTCCTCTAAATCCTTCTTCTTTTGGCTGCTCAAAGATGTTGTAGTTAAGAATTGTGGGAGTTGCCTGGCATACTGTCCGTAGGTGTTCTTGGATTGCTGCTACAGCTACATTGTTTTTAAGGAGCAGATCTTTGAGACAAGTCAGTTTAGACTGTATCCCATTAATGTTCCATGTCATAAACTGATTGAGGTGTAGTGCTTTTCCATTGGGGGATTGCTTTTTGGAGATAATCCGGTCTCTATAAGATTTCCATCTGGAAAGTCTATAGCGGGGTAGCATCCCTTGTGTCACACGCTCTATTGTGGAGAGGTTTCTTTTTTCAAGGTCTTCTGCTAGGATTTGTCTTCCAGTGTAATCTAATCCCAGTGCTCGTTGTAGACCAGCAGAGCTTTGATCTTTGACCCATAAGTCAAACCTAGTCCGTCTGTTAGGTTGGAAGATTTGTTTAACCTTTAGTATACTTCTGAGTATTAGTGGCTGGTTCTTAAGAGTGTTCTCAAGGGCCGTGAATAACTGTTTGGTAGTTAGAGATCCCGTGTTTGTTAGGATGAACCTTTGGGTCCCATCCAAACTAAGCTCAGTGTGTTTGTGGCTAAAGTTGTGCCGGTTCAACCATCTAGGTCTGTTGGAGACAGCCTGGTGTGATGAGGAGGAACTTTTGCCATGTGTCCTTTTATAAGTGTAGGAAGCATCTGGCATTAATTCCCCACCTCTTTTCCTCAAGTAGGAGGTGGGTCTAGTTTTCAATAGCACCCTTGTGTTAGAGCGTATTGGTATAGGTAAATTATTTGATTTGCAAGTTGTTCCAGTAGTGGCACCATCCATCCTTAAAGGGCAGATGGCTACATCAGGAGAGCCCTGGTTCCCTAGCTCCCTGAAGGCTTTGAATGCGCAGTATCGCCTATTCAACCCACGAGCCTGGTTGTACGCACCTAGTTGCCGGCGGCCTCCGCCCCTGGGTTTTGTATTAGGGGAAGAGGTACTAGGACCGGTATAATTCTTTGTTTGTTCTGTCATGTAGGGGTTATACAGCTATTGTTTAGTCAGGTAGCCGTAGATCCTGGTGTCAGTTTATTGATTGAGTGTAGCATTGGCAGATGCTGACAAACTGCCAATTTAGAGATAACAGGTTTCCTAGTAGGATCAGAACAATCATCAGAGTGAACCGGTATAATACTCTTGGTATTGTCCCCAAGAGTTGGACACAATGGGACCGCCATGCGGGCATGTTCCACATTTGCAGAGTATAGTTACTAACAGGTGTGCGCATCTGATGGTGTCAGTGCAGGCGCAGTTACTGTTGTGTGTGTTGTACATTAGTTTTGGTTTGACATGTGTACGACCTGGGGTTTGTCATAAAAGCTCTTGCTTTTGTGGTTAAGAGTTGGTACAGTTGGCTACACGTTGTAGTCAGGGGGTGAAACTAATTGACGCTGGTGTCATAACCGATGTCATGAGCGGGTCCTAGTGGACAAGCTCGAGAGTGTCTTTTGTGATTTTTCATTTGAGCAATTGTTTCCCAAATCTGTGTTGTCGCAAGCGCCCCTGGTGGGTCGGCGGGACAGCGGTATAGGATGTCTTTACAAGTTGGATTATGTTGCCTCATCTCATGTGGCAATCAGTACTTGAGAGTGCAGTTCGTATTAGGTGCAAGGCCGCAGCCAGTTGCACAGGGTTTTTTCATTCACATAGATACATACATAGCAGACACAATGGCCATTTAGCGAGAGAGAGAGAGGAGACAGTCACACTGGTTAGTGAGAGAGGATAGCTTTTTCAATCGCATTTACATATGTTTTCTGTTGCTGACAGAGAGTAGCGGACCATTGTTTCATGGAACGACAGCTGCCAACCAAATAATAGAGAGAATATTAGACGGGATGGTCTGATAGGGAATCAAGCCGACTGGTCGTTTCCACCCAGAAGGCCAACAGACGGTCGTGTAGAGCTCGGTTAGGCTATTATTTAGTGGGAGAGGGGCAACAACTGGTCAGCTTCCATCACATGGGAGCTGATGCAGAGCAAGTCTGTTGTGACTTACCGTTACACGGTAAGAGACATTATTGGGGCTTGCCCCTTTTATTAAATCGATGAGGCTTCTTTGGACTAACCGGTGCAGTCGATTTGGTAGGCTGCTCTCGGCGTTTAGCTTTAACATCGTCCGGGTGGCGCTCAAAGTGGGAGACATCATCAAGGAAGTCAAATCAATTGTTGGGAAAGAATTTTCCCTGCTTCTTTCGTTCCTCGAGGAGATCCACAACTGCTTTGAACTCGCAGTCTTCGCCGTTTGGGTGCTGTTCGGCGCCACAGAATTGGCATGGATTGGCAAGCGTCAACCTTACCGAAACGTCTTCCCACATGGCTGAGACGGTTTTGTTGGTGGCGCTTTTCCAGAACTTATCGAAGGTGTCTCCGAGTGGTATTTGGTCGACAGTGACCACATAGTTGCCGCTACAGTAGTGCCAACCGTCTTCCTGAAATCCTTGGAATAGGACATTGGACACGTGGAGAGCTGTATCATCTCCGCCTTTGTTTGCCACCATAAGTTTGGTGGTAAAGGGAAGATTGTCGGCGTCGGGTAGTGGACCAAATGCTGGAGCATGCGCAATGAAGCGGAGGAAACGGTATTCGGAGTTGGCTTCTTCAGAGCTGGTTCTCGGGATTAAGTTCCACGAGAAGAAGAAGGGGGGACCAGTTGCATTGTAGAGAACACCCTTTGAATCGCTAGCGTATGACGGCAGTCGGAGCGCTTCTTCATTGGGTATGTGCAAGATCCACTCGTTTGGCCAATCGGTGTGAAGGATTTGGCGCTGGATAACAATGGGTTTGATGCCGAGGGTGACCAGGGCGCTGACGAGCGCAGTGTAACAGCCATTCAAGTGCTTGGCAGTACTCCCAATCGCTCGAACGGTGATTACGTGTATCCCGTGTTGTCTACACAGATACCGTAATGAGGAGGGTCGGGCAGTGATCAGTATAACACGTTAAGTCGTCTTTATTCCCCGTTTCTTGTGGGAGATGACGCTTACTTTTGTTTGCCAATGGAGTAGAGGTGATTAACACCGCGCCAGGAACGTTCAGCGCGAAATCGGACGACTGGGCAGGTCCGTTTTCTGAGTTCTATTCTGGTCGCTTCCCACTGCTTGGATTTGCGCTCGGAAGGGGTGTTTGCTCCTTCGATTTTGATCACAGATTTAGTTGCTTCCCACGTCCCATGGTCTTCATCGTGCGACTGGTGGAAGGGTTTCTTGGGAATTGGTCGATCAGAGTCCTCACTGGAATCTTGGTCGTTAGCGGGAGTGCGGCTAGGGGCTTCCTCCATCGCGATAGCTGGAGTGATGGCTTTGCTGAGCGCATTGCCAGATTTAGCTCTCTTTAGACTCTTTTTCTCCGATTTGGAGAGTTGTCTAGTGACGGTCGAGTGAGTGTTGGGCGTGCCACTTCCCCCTGTGGAGGGGAGGGTGGTGGAAGACTCGTTTGGTTGCATAAATGCAAGAGAGGGGGACACCGATTCTCGTTGGTGCCCGGGTTTCGCGGTGCGACGAGGGGCAGAGAGGGATCGGTCTCGTGGTGTGGACGCAGTGCACTCAGATTGAGCTTTGGAATCAGATGAGCTGATAACGTAGTATGATCGATCATTGGCACTGCAATCGGTTATAAAGTAGAAAAAGGGTCACCATCAGTGTCCCTTCTAGATGTCTATTATTCGGTAGACTAGTGAGCTCGATATATATACATATATTGATTTCTTACAAAGTAGTCTCAACCTCCAGTTCTGGGAGTTCGTCGTCCCAAAGAGAAGGGGACGACCAGCTATTGTAGTATCCTACCGACGTGGGGAATATATGGAGCAAGCAAGTGCAACTTGGGGGTCCTGGTGGATACGATTGTCTGGTCTGAACGATTGGAGGGAGGGAGGTCATCACGAGTCGCTCTATTTATGCAAGAGTGAGGTTGGGTATTAGCAGTGTTGAGGAATCTCTCACTGAGGGGTAGAGAGAGAAACTTCTTGCTTCGTACCTTTCCTAGAGAACCAAGATTCTCCTTGGGGCCATGGCCAAGCGGGGATCAATATGTGATGGGCGTAGGTCATCGTCATCTTAGAGGCAAAGCTCAGAAGATGGGGGTAGGCCTTTAGCCAACCATCACCGCTGTTGGTCAACAGGTCACTTTGCATATAAATGAATATGCATATGTATGGTCGATCGGAGTTGGGGGCGCTGACTAAGCCTGCCCCATCTGAATTTGGGAAGTCTGGTCCGGACTTCTTCATCTGCTGACCGTATCCTCTTTTTTCAGCATGTACGGTCGATATATCCACCCTTTCAAGATGGTTTAGTACCATCGAGCAAGATTACTCACAGGGTGGACAGGTAGGTAGACCACATCAATCTCGTCTCTGATTGCTTATGGGTGTCATCACTGACGCTCCATTCCTTTCAATATCGTTAAGGTTATCAGGTCGTCTCAACCTACAACTCATTGAAGTGGGGCAATCTCTCGAACCTTCTGACGAGCTCAAACGGTTGAGTGTTAGACATCAATGATGTTGATGGGGTGAGCATCTTTTCTTATATATTGGTTTACTAAGTTAGAGGAATTGATTGAGGATGCAATTCACAGCCTATCATTGCGATCGTTATTGTCTTAGTTCGTCTGGTTGTTATCTCTTGTTCGGTAGAGTTGTGCCAGGGGCCAGACGGGCTCAGGCGAGACAAGATGGTGAGTCGAGTTGATAACATTGATCACTTTTGTGTCATCCGTTCACTGTTTGAGCCATCAATGTTGATACACGTCTTCCTCTTTAGTATGTATCAATCGATATGGTTCCATTTACGTTGCTACGTGAGCAGTCAGCATATAGCCTAACCGCAGGTAGGTGTAATCAGGAGGTACAAACTCCTTTCTATTGATCGGAATTTATTGTTCTGATATATGCTACTTGTCTTTTTGATTTTGTAGGCATTGACACTTTGGCCAATCCGACTTATGGTTATAGACAGAAGAGATTGTTTTTAGGGGAGCAGTGGTAAGCATTATCTTCCTAGCAGTCATATCGCTTTAATTTCTATTATTATCAACTCCTAATGGCTAAGGCTTACCCTTGGCAGGTTCATGGGTTTTTCCGTCAGGCTGCAGTCCAGATAGAGGAAAATGTAGGGGCTCCTATACAGGTACACCTGTTTGACAGCTGCCAGACAGAGAACCACTTCATCACTTCTCCAGACACAGAGATAGTGATGTTCGTCTTGTGTCACTCTGCAGCAGAAGGGCAGTACATAGAAGGGCCAAGTATTCCCAGTACTCCGGCCGCTAAATACTCTTCTTTAAACATGATGGTGTACCAAGCATGCCAATTTTTTTTTTTTTTTTTTTTGTACGAGTGCAAATCATGGTCCTTGGACCAAGACAGCTTGTACTTATAGAGAAAATTAAAATTTGCCCGAACTTGCTGGGAGCCAAGTCCTTCCAAAAATAGGGAGCAGGTGTAAGCGGAACTGCACTTCCTCTACCCAACGGTTAAAGTAGAGGTCCCTACCACAACGGATTCTTACCGTGTAAAACAAAACTCTATAAGCCTCGTCTACCCTGGCAAGGGCTACCCTCCGAGGAGGACCCTTGGGGTCTTGTTGGCATACCTTCCGGCCTGGCCCTAGTTGAATTACAGTTAGTTGTGATGGTATTGTTTACCCAAGCAACTGCACTTGATCCTTCCGGTATCTCTTCTACTTCAGCAGAGGGAGACATGAGGAGACCCTCATCAAAGAGAGTCTTTTCAAACATGGGTACTGCCTCTTGCAGGAAGGACGCAAGTGGGACATATCCATGAGTGCTGAACCCTTTTGGATAAAAATGGGGTAGATGACCATATCCATTAATCCAATTGGTGAGTTCAGTGCTCCCGTACTTGTACTCTTGAACATCATTCTTATCCTTAAGATGGCTGGCATAGCTGTCAGGGTACATCTGTCTAAGTATTCCACCAAGAAGTAAGACATAGATGTGGTGATTGATGTTAGGAGACCCCTTGAGGTATTTGTTTAGGATATGAAGAGAATACCCTAGTTTGGTACGCCTCAATTGGGCAAAGTATGAGCAAGACAGAATGATATGAGACCATTCTTCTTCATTCTCATTGAATGGGAGATTGCAGCACGGACAGGTATTAGCCTTCAATAAATGAGGGATGTGTTGTGCATTTAGCCCTTGGATACGCCTACCAACCTTAGGTAGAGCATCCATACGTAGTAAGCTCAAATAGACCACCCCTCGTACCAGGGTTGGCATATTGAGTGAGGTGTTGACAAAGTGGGATGTTCTACCCAAATTATAGTCACTATATTGAAGAACAGAGTTACTCCTTTTCATCTCACGTAGAACTTCTTTTTCTAGCAGATGTTCATGGACCTGTTCCAGCCATTTAGCCTGCTCTTTCTGTTCTTCAGTCACTTTATCCGCACTTCCTATAGGTGTCAGAGAATGGGGGTGTAAATATAGTTTAATGGTGTGCATATATGACACCCATTTTGCTACATCCCCATGTGCTATAGGCTGGCCCCATTTGGGCGCAATGGCGTTTTTAAGTTTGGTTCTGTTGCTAGTAGTGTTCCCAACCCATGAGCTCCCTGCCTTAGTTCGGAAAGGGTTCTTTATTAGGTCTTTCAGGATAGTTTTGAGACAAGGGCCTTTGTCCCAAAGTCTTAGACGTTGTTTAGTGCAGTGTATGGATAGTGGGGTGATACCCAACTCCATATGCATTAACAGACTATTTAGGGTATTATTGTGTTCTTTGTATCCATAAGCTATTCTCATGGATTGATCTACAATACGCTGTATGGTTTGTGTTCTTTTGACACACATACTAATCCACTCTGCCCCATAGGTTCCAGATGCCATAATATAGGTTTGTATGGATCGGGCCTTACATAATAGGTGAATGGCTTTGTCGTGGAGAACAGGTAGGGTCATAAATTTGGCTTTTTGTGCCTTAATTCCCAAAGATTTAGCATGTTCTAATTCAATTGGATATGACTCCCCTTCTACAAGGGTGTTTGGAATGTAGCACCCCAGATATTTGTAAGTAGAGACAGTCTTAATAACACCCCCGTCAACTGGGTACTCAATTGGTGGGTTTGAACAGTCAATACCCAACGGGTGGTACTCCACCACACCATATTTGTCGTGTCCTAGTGCAAAGTGCCATTTTTTGCAGTAGTTTGACAGGCGGGCAAGAGTCTCAGTGACCTCTTGGGGGTTATTAGCAAATATAAGAGTATCATCTGCAAATAGGAGGCCTTGTGCAGGTTCTGACAAGCCTGGCACATATACCCCCTTGGTGGTCTCTTTCAAGATATCATTCACAAAGATAATGAACAGAAGAGGAGAGAGTGGGCAACCCTGTCTGGTGCCAATCTCACGAGTGAATGGGCGTGATAACTGTCCACCCAGTCTACATTGAATACTGGAGTTGTCATAGCCCTTTTTAATGAGGTCAATTAAGTCAGGGTGAACTCCAATTTGGGCCAGTCTAGCCCACATTCCCTCATGTGGTACTCTGTCAAATGCCTTTTTTAAAGTCAATAAAGAGGGCGTATGTGGACAGGTTGGCACTTCGTCTGCGACGAATTATCTCTGTTAGTGCAACTACATGGGAGATGGCTTCTTGTCCAGGTCTGAACCCTGCCTGAGCTGGCGTGAAGAAATTATCTTTTTCCAGTATCTGGGAGATGTGTGTTGCAATAATGGTTAGAAGAAGCTTCCCCTCTGCACAAGATAGTGTGATGCCTCTAGTGTTCTTCAGGAACCTAGGGTCCTGTCCTGGTTTGGGGAGTGTAATAAGCATTTCTTCATTCCAACTTTTGGGCTGTGTCTTAAGTTCTATACAGGCCCTCATGATATTGAGTAAGTGTTTAAGTGGAGGAGTCTGCAGTGTAGAGGGCAGGTCCCATCTATCTAGGGCTTTAGTGGAGTAATCAAGTGGCTGAGGGTAAGAATGGTCCCCAAACTGATTTAGGGGCCCTCCCTGCCAGTCCTGTCCTGCTGCCAGTTGACATTCAATTTCTAGAAATTTTTTAAAGTGTATGGCTAGCACACCACTTTTCCCAGGGGCTGACCCTCTTTGTATTTGCCTGATTGCAGCCAGGAATGCCTGGGCATCTAGCACTGGCGTATCTTCATCTGTGATTGTATCTTCAGCAGTTATATCCCCAAGGGTATCCTCATTGGAGTCAGATCTCCTTTTGATATGGATCTTGGGGAATGTTAAATTGCAAACAGGTCGCACTTGCTGCCAGCGAGATTTATCTTTGGAGATTCCAGTAGGGTCACTGGCAAGAGTCTCAGAGTAAGCAGCCCTTGCTTCAAGGATGTCAGTAGGATTAGTAACTAAGACATCTTTTTGATTAAAACAGGGGGTGTTATCTTGTTTTGTTTTAGACCGGCCTTGCAGAACTTGGATAGCATGATGAAAATCTCCTCCTTCACTATTGAGGAGTAATGAGTTTATCTGTTTGCCCCTTTCCTGCTTTAGCTTTTTGGAGAAGGTTTTGATTGCTAGTTTTGCCTTTTGGCTAGCCCACTCAAGTCTGGTTTTCAGCCTTTGTAGAGCAGTAAATGGAGCCTTGTTTTTCTCTGCATCATATACTTTCTGTCTGGCTTTTCTTGATGTTTTGATGAGCCTGAGTGTCACATTGTCAAATGAGATGGTTTTTGTTCACGAGGAATGGTTAGTAATCCTAGTTCAGTTCCAATCTCATTGAGAGTTTCAACCCATTTTTCTGCACATTCATTAAGTTGCTCTTCTGTCTCAATATTCTTGGTGGAGATAGCATCCCACCGGTTTGACAGAGCTAGGTTAAGTCCATGTCCAGCTATACCCTTCCTGTCCCAGGTTTTAGTCAACACTGGTTTGGAGAGAGTGTATACATTATTGATAGTGAATACAGGCCAGTGATCACTAACATCATAGGACAGTTTATCGACTTTTATGTGGTCAATGAGAACATTTGCTGATTCTGAGTTGATAACATGATCAATATACCTCTCAGTTTTACCAGGGGAGTTTCTGGTGTTAGTTGTGGCGTCATCTTTACGTAGAATGAGACCTTGTGGTTTCCAGTTTGTGTGTTGAAGTACATGCTGGACTTCAGCCAGATCCTGGTTCAGATCTCCCATTATGCTGATAAGTGTATCAGGGGAGTCTTTATTTAGGTTTTCACAAATGGTCCTTAATGTTTCCCATACCAAATTCCTATCTTTGACTCTGGTATTGCCTGAGGGCATATAGATGGCAAATATATACCATGGCTTGCTCCCGGAGAGGCCAAACATTTTTATTTGTATGATGTGTTTGCAGTCGGTATCAATTCTATGCGCTGCTATTGAATTATGGATATAGAGGCAGTGTCCTCTAAATCCTTCTTCTCTTGGCTGCTCAAAGATGTTGTAGTTAGGAATTGTGGGAGTTGCCTGGCATACTGTTCGTAGGTGTTCTTGGATTGCTGCTACAGCTACATTGTTTTTAAGGAGCAGATCTTTGAGACAAGTCAGTTTAGACTGTATCCCATTAATGTTCCATGTCATAAACTGATTGAGGTGTAGTGCTTTTCCTTTGGGGGATTGCTTTTTGGAGATAATCCGGTCTCTATAAGATTTCCATTTGGAAAGTCTATAGCGGGGTAGCATCCCCTGTGTTACACGCTCTATTGTGGAGAGGTTTCTTTTTTCAAGGTCTTCTGCTAGCATTTGCCTTCCAGTGTAATCTAATCCCAGTGCTCGTTGTAGACCAGCAGAGCTTTGATCTTTGACCCATAAGTCAAACCTAGTCCGTCTGTTAGGTTGGAAGATTTGTTTAACCTTTAGTATACTTCTGAGTATCAGTGGCTGGTTCTTAAGAGTGTTCCCAAGGGCCGTGAATAACTGTTTGGTAGTTAGAGATCCCGTGTTTGTTAGGATGAACCTTTGGGTCCCATCCAAACTAAGCTCAGTGTGTTTGTGGCTAAAGTTGTGCCGGTTCAACCATCCAGGTCTGTTGGAGACAGCCTGGTGCGATGAGGAGGAACTTTTGCCATGTGTTCTTTTATAAGTGTAGGAAGCATCTGGCATTAATTCCCCACCTCTTTTCCTCAAGTAGGAGGTGGGTCTAGTTTTCAATAGCACCCTTGTGTTAGAGCGTATTGGTATAGGTAAATTATTTGATTTGCAAGTTGTTCCAGTAATGGCACCATCCATCCTTAAAGGGCAGACGGCTACATCAGGAGAGCCCTGGTTCCCTAGCTCCCTGAATGCTTCGAATGCGCAGTATCGCCTATTCAACCCACGAGCCTGGTTGTACGCACCTAGTTGCCGGCGGCCTCCGCCCCTGGGTTCTTTACTAGGGGAAGAGGTACTAGGACCGGTATAATTCTTTGTTTGTTCTGTCATGTAGGGGTTATACAACTATTGTTTAGTCAGGTAGCCGTAGATCCTGGTGTCAGTTTATTGATTGGGTGTAGCATTGGCAGATGCTGACAAACTGCCAATTTAGAGATAACAGGTTTCCTAGTAGGATCAGAACAATCATCAGAGTGAACCGGTATAATGCTCTTGGTATTGTCCCCAAGAGTTGGACAAGATGGAATCGCCATGCGGGCATGTTCCACATTTGCAGAGTATAGTTACTAACAGGTGTGTGCATCTGATGGTGTCAGTGCGGGCGCAGTTACTGTTGTGTGTGTTGTACATCAGTCTTGGTTTGACATGTGTATGACCTGGGGTTTGTCATAAAAGCTCTTGTTTTTGTGGTTAAGAGTTGGTACAGTTGGCTACACGTTGTAGTCAGGGAAAGAAACTAATTGACGCTGGTGTCATAACCGATGTCATGAGCGGGTCCTAGTGGACAAGCTCGAGAGTGTCTTTTGTGATTTTTCATTTGGGCAATTGTTTCCCAAATCTGTGTTGTCGCAAGCGCCCCTGGTGGGTCGGCGGGACAGCGGTATAGGATGTCTTTACAAGTTGGATTATGTTGCCTCATCTCATGTGGCAATCAGTACTTGAGAGTGCAGTTCGTATTAGGTGCAAGGCCGCAGCCAGTTGCACAGGGTTTTTTCATTCACATAGATACATACATAGCAGACACAATGGCCATTTAGCGAGAGAGAGAGAGGAGACAGTCACACTGATTAGTGAGAGAGGATAGCTTCTTCAATCGCATTTACATATGTTTTCTTTATTGATAGAGAGTAGCGGACCATTGTTTCATGGAACGAGAGCTGTCAACCAAACAATAGAGAGAATACTAGACGGGATGGTCCAATAGGGAATCAAGCCGACTGGTCGTTTCCACCCAGAAGGCCAACAGACGGTCGTGTAGAGCTCGGTTAGGCTATTGCTTAGTGGGAGAGGGGCAATCAACTGGTCAGCTTCCATCACGTGGGAGCAGATGTAAGGCGAGTCTGTTGTGACTTACCGTTACTCGGTAAGAGACATTATTGGGGCTTGCCCCTTTTATTAAATCGATGAGGCTTCTTTGGACTAACCGGTGCAGTCGATTTGGTAGGCTGCTCTCGGCGTTTAGCTTTAATATCGTCCGGGTGGCGCTCAAAGTGGGAGACATCATCAAGGAAGTCAAATCAATTGTTGGGAAAGAATTTTCCCTGCTTCTTTCGTTCCTCGAGGAGATCCACAACTGCTTTGAACTCGCAGTCTTCGCCGTTTGGGTGCTGTTCGGCGCCACAGAATTGGCATGGATTGGCAAGCGTCAACCTTACCGAAACGTTTTCCCACATGGCTGAGACGGTTTTGTTGGTGGCGCTTTTCCAGAACTTATCGAAGGTGTCTCCGAGTGGTATTTGGTCGACAGTGACCACATAGTTGCCGCTACAGTAGTGCCAACCGTCTTCCTGAAATCCTTGGAATCGGACATTGGACACGTGGAGAGCTGTATCATCTCCGCCTTTGTTTGCCACCATAAGTTTGGTGGTAAAGGGAAGATTGTCGGCGTCGGGTAGTGGACCGAATGCTGGAGCATGCGCAATGAAGCGGAGGAAACGGTATTCGGAGTTGGCTTCTTCAGAGCTTGTTCTCGGGATTAAGTTCCACGAGAAGAAGAAGGGGGGACCAGTTGCATTGTAGAGAACACCCTTTGAATCGCTAGCGTATGACGGCAGTCGGAGCGCTTCTTCATTGGGTATGTGCAAGATCCACTCGTTTGGCCAATTGGTGTGAAGGATTTGGCGCTGGATAACGATGGGTTTGATGCCGAGGGTGACCAGGGCGCTGACGAGCGCAGTGTAACAGCCATTCAAGTGCTTGGCAGTACTCCCAATTGCTCGAACGGTGATTACGTGTATCCCGTGTTGTCTACACAGATACCGTAATGAGGAGGGTCGGGCAGTGATCAGTATAACACGTTAAGTCGTCCTTATTCCCCGTTTCTCGTGGGAGATGACGCTTACTTTTGTTTGCCGATGGAGTAGAGGTGATTAACACCGCGCCAGGAACGTTCAGCGCGAAATCGGACGACTGGGCAGGTCAGTTTTCTGAGTTCTATTCTGGTCGCTTCCCACTGCTTGGATTTGCGCTCGGAAGGGGTGTTTGCTCCTTCGATTTTGATCACAGATTTAGTTGCTTCCCACGTTCCATGGTCTTCATCGTGCGACTGGTGGAAGGGTTTTTTGGGAATTGGTCGATCAGATTCCTCACTGGAATCTTGGTCGTTAGCGGGAGTGCGGCTAGGGGCTTCCTCCATCGCGATAGCTGGAGTGATGGCTTTGCTGAGCGCATTGCCAGATTTAGCTCTCTTTAGACTCTTTTTCTCCGATTTGGAGAGTTGTCTAGTGACGGTCGAGTGAGTGTTGGGCGTGCCACTTCCCCCTGTGGAGGACTCGTTTGGTTGCATAAATGCAAGAGAGGGGGATACCGATTCTCGTTGGTGCCCAGGTTTTGCGGTGCGACAAGGGGCAGAGAGGGATCGGTCTCGTGGCGTGGACGCAGTGCACTCAGATTGAGCTTCGGAATCAGATGAGCTGATAACGTAGTATGATCGATCGTTGGCACTGCAGTCGGTTGTAACGTAGAAAAGGGTCATCATCAGTGTCCCTTCTGGACGTCTATTATTTGGTAGACTAGTGAGCTCGATATATATACATATATTGATTTCTTACAAAGTAGTCTCAGCCTCCAGTTCTGGGAGTTCGTCGTCCCAAAGAGAAGGGGATGACCAGCTATTGTAGTATCCTACCGACGTGGGGAGTAAATGGAGCGAACAAGTGTAACTTGGGGGTCCTGGTGGATACGATTGTCTGGTTTGAACAATTGGAGGGAGGGAGGTCATCACGAGTCGCTCTATTTATGCAAGAGTGAGGTTGGGTATTAGCAGTGGTGAGGAATCTCTCATTGAGGGGTAGAGAGAGAGACTTCTTGCTGCGTACCTTTCCCAGAGAACCAAGATTCTTCTTGGGGCCATGGCCAAGCGGGGATCCATATGTGATGGGCGTAGGTCATCGTCATCTTAGAAGCAAAGCTCAGAAGATGGGGGTAGGCCTTTAGCCAACCATCACCGCTGTTGGTCAACAGGTCACTTTGCATATAAATGAATATGCATATGTATGGTCGATCGGAGTTGGGGGCGCTGACTAAGCCTGCCCCATCTGAATTTGGGAAGTCCGGTCCGGACTTCTTCATCTGCTGACCGTATCCTCTTTTTTCAGCGGGTACGGTCGATATATCCACCCTCTCAAGATGGTTTAGTATCATCGAGCACGATTACTCATAGGGTGGACAGGTAGGTAGATCATATCAATCTCGTCTCCGATTGCTTATGGGTGTCATCACTGACGCTCCATTCCTTTCAATATCGTTAAGGTTATCAGGTCGTCTCGGCCTACAACTCATTGAAGTGGGGCAATCTCTTGAACCTTTTGACGAGCTCAAATGGTTGAGTGTTGGACATCAATGATGTTGATGGGGTGAGCATCTTTTCTTATATATTGGTTTACTAAGTTATAGGAATTGATTGAGGATGCAATTCACAGCCTATCATTGCGATCGTTATTGTCTTGGTTCGCCTGGTTGTTATCTCTTGTTCGGTAGAGTT
>PGCI01000378.1:0-27500 GCA_002873125.1 Puccinia coronata f. sp. avenae | reverse complement strand
TATTGAATGATACCACACTTCTCATGCCCTAGTGCAAAATTCCATTTGGAGCAATAGGTTTCAAGTTTCTCCAGTATGGTCTGTACTTTGTCTAGGGTGTCTGCAAATAACAGGGTGTCATCTGCAAACAGTAGCCCAGGGACCACCTTAAGTAGTCCTGGCACAAAGATCCCCTTGGTCACTTCTTTGAAGATCTCATTGACAAAGATAATAAACAGTAGGGGTGAGAGGGGGCACCCTTGTCTGGTGCCAATTTCCCTGGTGAATGGTCTAGAGAGTGTAGATCCCAGTCGGCACTGGATTTTGGAGGTGTCATAGCCCTTTTTAATTATGGTAACTAGGTCCTTGTGCACCCCTACTTCCCTCAAACGAGCCCAGAGTCCTTCATGTGGTACTCTGTCAAAGGCCTTCTTAAAGTCGACATATATTACAAAGGTGTTTTGATTTGCATTTTGACGCCGCTTAAGTATTTCACTGAGCCCTACTACATGGGCTATTGCTTCTTGTCCCTTCCAACAGCCTGCTTGTGCTTCAGTAAAGAAGCCTTTGTTCTCCAGTTTTTGGGAGATTTCCTGTGCCAAAATAGTGAGGAGTAGTTTTCCCTCAGTGCAGGACAGGGTGATGCCTCTTGTATTTTTAAGCCATCTTTGGTCCTGTCCTGGTTTAGGTAGTGTTATGAGGATTTCCTCATTCCAGATTTTTGGTTGTGTCCTCAGACGAAGACACCCCCTCATAATGTTTAATAGGTGTTTCAACGGGGGGGGTTCTGAGATCTTGGGGAAGATCCCATCTGGCTAGTGCTACTCTGGAGTAGTCTAGTGGGGTCGGGTATGAGTTTGGCCCATATTTACGCTGCGGTCCACCCTCCCAGTTTTGACTTATGTCAAGCTGACATTCCACTTCCAGAAATTTTTTGAGGTGAATTGCTAGCACACCACTTTTCCCTGGTGCAGCATTTCGCTGTATTTGCCTTATTGCCATCAGGAAGGAGGGTCCATCCAGCTGGCAGTCCGCTTTTGGTTGTGGACGTTTAGGCCTGTCATCATCCACAATTTCCCTTTTAGGTGTATATATTATTCTTACCGGGGGTTGTTTGGGATTATTTGCTTTGACATGCAGCCATTTTGTGGGGTCAGTGGAGATCCCAGTGGGGTCTGCATCCAGTTTCTCAGAGTATGATGCTCGTGCCTCAAGTATATCTTTAGGAGATGTAACAAGTGTATCTGTTGCATCAAAGCATGGGACATTATCCATGTTGCCCTGCTGTTTCCCCTGACTCCGCTGTATAAGACGGTGAAAGCTTTGCCCATCGTTACTGAGTAGAAGGGAGTTGAATTTTTTGCTCCTTCTCTGCCTTTCCTTTTTAGCAAACTTTTTTATTGCTGCCTTGGCTCTTAGGTTATCCCTATCGCTAGTGTGAGATAATTTTTTGTACTCTTGTGGCGTAACGTCTGACTTGTTGCATTTCATTAACTTGATCCTGGAGCTTCGTGCCCGTTTCACAAGACCCTTAGTGGTTCGGTCAAACTGATATTTGTGTTGTTCAGCCGGGATCCCCAACATGTGGAGTTCCTCTCCCACTTTGTTCAAAGTGTCTACCCATAATTTAGCGGTTTCGTTAAGCATGGCCTCATCTTTAAGGTCTTCAGTCTGTAGGGCATCCCACCGATGTGAAAGGGCTAGACTCATACTTTCACTTTTGATGGCCTTCCTGTTCCAGACTTTAGCTTTAGGTAGATTGTGACGTGTAGGGCCTGTCTTCATAGTTTGTATAACCGGCCAATGGTCACTTACTTGTACTAGCTCTTTGATCACCCTTGTTGACTCCACCATTGCTGAGACCGGTGGAGTTGTAAGGAAGTGGTCAATGTATCTCCCCTCAACATTACCAGTTTGTCGAGTTGATGAGCTGGTTTCATCTTTAATAATCTCTAGGCTTAGTCTATTGATTCGGCCCTTGTTGAGATATTGCAGAAGTTCTTTTTCTTCATCATTGAAGTCCCCTAGAATAGTGATATATTGCTGATTCTCACCATTGTCAACAAGAGGGTGTAGTAAGGAATAGAGATGCTGCCACACTGCCGCTCTGTCCTTTTTTTGAGATGTTCCTGATGGCATGTACACTGATAAGACATGCCAGGGAAGATTCTCTGTTCGACCATAGATTTTCACATAGATGATATGTGGGGTCGGGGTTGGCAGTTCATGTGCATTGTACATTTGGTGCACGTATAGACACTGCCCTTGGAAACCTTTTTGTTTTGGTCTTTCAAAGAGGTTATATCCTGATTCCTGGGATGTAGTTATTAATGGTCCTCAGGTGTTCCTGTATAGCGGCAATACCAACACTCTGTTCTTGTAGGAGAAGTTGAAGAGCTGGTAATTTTGATTTGATACCGTTGATGTTCCATGTGAGTACATTTAACCGGTCACCAGCTATTCTGGTGTTGCTGGTCGGTTTGATCGGACGATCTCTATACGCTTGCCACATGTATAGTCGGTATCGGGGTAACATGTGTTTACTAATATGCTCCTCCCAAGAGGTGCTTTTCTTCCTTTCTAAGATAAGGGATTTTCTGCTCTTGAAGTCCAGTCGCAACGCTTTCCGGAGTCCTGCAGCATTTTCATGTTTAACCCACAGGTCAAACCGGCGTCTCCTATTTGGTTGAAGCACTGGTTTAACTTGTACAATACCTAGCGCCTGGTGTTTTTGGTGACGCAGAGTATGTTGCAAGGCAGAGTGCAGTTGCACTGTACTTAGCAATCCCACATTGGTTAAGATAAACCGAGTGGCGCCTTCTATTTCCCCAGTGTGTTTGTTATACTGGGGGCAAGGTGGATGTGCAGAGGAAATATTTTTGTTTGTTCCAATGGTATATGTCACCGATGTTAAGGTGTTGGTGCCAGATGCATGATACTCTTCTGACCCCTGGCCCCCCAGGTCATTGGAGGCTGAAGTACGCCCTAGGGTTTTGACACCCATGGCATTGGCCCTGCCCTTACCTTTGTAAGGGGGGGACTTTCTATCTACCCCTCCTGCAGAGGTAGACGCCACGCCCTCTCGCAGTTCCCCCCCTTCTCTACTCCCTGCAGGGGTAGTCTCCAGGGGGGTGGGAATCTCTGAATGTATATGTTTAATTGTCATATTGGGGGTGAAGGTTTATTTGTTTGTGACCAGTCCTCTCTGGTCAGAAGGTTTAGCTTGTGTTAATGCCCAGTCCTCTCTGGCCATGCAGACCAATTTTTGGTTTTTCATCAAAGTTTTTAGGGTTTATGACGTGTAAGTCCCCCGTCTGCTTATTGGAGACTTGGTACATGCCGGTTTTCATTTATTCAGGAGTTGTGTCCCTCAGCCTTGTAGTTGATCATTTTTTGGTGTTCAGATGGTGTGGAAGTTGTGATGATTGAGTACTTATTGCCTGAATTATTTCAGAAGTCCAATCATGTCTTAGGTGAATGTGGCTCTTTTTATGTGGGGCCCACATGCCTTTTACTTCTTTTTGGTGTCCTTTCCCTCATATAGGGGACTTAGTCAAGCAGCTAGGCTTGCACCTAACAGGAGTGTATTTAAGGCTCATTTAAAACTCACAACTCTTCCTCACAGCAAACCTCTTTCTTGTCATTCTCAAGGACTCTCACTTAGATGCGTTGATAAGGGATTTTCATTTGAGGATAACAGTTGGCATGAAGCAGAAGTGAAACAACTAAAACTTATAATGTGTGAAAGTTAAAGTAGAAAACAACAGAAAGAAAATATACTATTATTTTTTCTTTTGTTTTTGTTTGAGGTTTTGCTTTACAACTTTTGGCTTTTTTGAGGGCTGGTCTTCTTTGGCTTTGCCTTTTGGCCTTTTTTCTGATTGTCTATTTACAACTATCATTTGATTAGAAGAGGAGGGGATATCGCTAGTATGTCTAAGTGTCTTTATTTTAGAAACCAGCTCAGTAATCACTAATTCAAAGGGGCATTTAGTGTTATGAAGTTCAGCACCACAGACATTACAACCTTCTATTATTTCCAGATTAACAGAGTCATCTATTAAGTAGGCTGTAAAGTTCTTCCAGGATTTAGTCAAAAGCCATTTACGGACATTAGCAGTAGGTGGTAGCTCAGGGGTAGAGATGAGAAAGCTTCCACTGTTGTAGAGGTTGCCATCAATCTCATTAGCCATTACCTGCACTTGGTTTACTGTGAGGTAAACATCATCCTCAAGAACAAGCCCTTTCTCTTTTATTGTGTCAAGAATATCAGAGTTAGGTGGGCAGGGTTGAGGGAAACTCAATTCCAGCTTTACTGGGGAGTGTTCTCCAAAGGTAGCCTTTTCTTCAGCACTATAGGGTATTAAGTTCCAAAGAAAGAACATGGGTTCACCTTTGGTGTTCCACATGAGGCCTTTGCCTACATCTTCTGGCCCAGGGAGATTAAGAGCATCAGAAAGAGGAATGTGGAGTAGCCAGTGGTTAGGCCAGTCTAGGTCTTGGTGGCATCTTTGCACCATTGTTGGCTTTATCCCCCGAAAGGTTAGGGCTTCCAGTAGTGCATTGATACCACCTTCTACAATATGGGCCCTAGGGCCAACAGCTCTGATATTAAAAGCAAGGGTGTTAGCCACCCATGGTTGAGAGGACTGTAATATTGATGAGCCCTCAGCAGACCAGTGTACAAACATTCTAGTTCTAAAAGAGTATTGACATTTTTCTAGTAATAATCTTCTAGCATTTTCCCAGTCTTTGGGTGGTGTTTGCATGTTAATATTCATGTTATCAGAGCTGTTAGACATGTGTAGAGGGGTGGAGAGAAAGAGTATGTGAAAGTGTTACCAATTGTGTATTATTGAAAGTGGAGCTTTTGCTCAGATACAATATAACTTGAGCCAGATATAGCACTGGACAAGGTCAAATGCAGGTCATGCTGATGTTTTACAGAAAATGTCTTGTAATGTCAATATAGCACGTCTGAGGCCCCCCTTTCACATATCATGTCTCATGTACGTTTTTGTTCCCATTGTTTGGTCGGGGAACAAGCAGGTGAGGATATAAAATATAATGATTTTGTTTTTATACTTTATGTATCCACAGTTGGTTGTAGTCCGTTTGGTTATCATGTACAAATGATGTTCTAGGGACGCCACGGAGAGGCAGGACTACATGAGCGAGTACTGCAAAGGCCTTGCCCTCTTGTTGGCTCTTGAGTATACAGCAAGCAAGCTGGTGAAGTCGTAAGCATAGTTGCTTCATTTATGTAATCATTGGGTGTTCATGTTTGCCTTGGTTCCCTTTGAAAGAGACAAAGGAACCAGGGTGGCTGGGCCATAGTTAAACATGTTGGTGCTCCCATTGGTATAACATAGGACATAGTTTTTGTATTATCCTAATTTTGCATAAATGTTTCCCTATTTCTAATCCACTGGTAGTGGTACAGTGCTAGTGTTATGTTTGTACTAGCCCTGAAGTAGATATAGGTTGGATGTCATCCCCCATATCAACATATTATAAGTTTCTGACGCTAAAAGAGGAGAGTCAAGTCCTAAAAGATGTATAGAATCTTAAAGGCCTATATAGACTCTCCTCGAAAAGGGACATGTGCTTTTTCTGAAACCAGCAGCACCCTACTGGTGAAGGTCACCCAGGAGCAGCTCGGCTACAAAGGTTTTCTCCCCAACAGCTACACCCAACAAACAGCTCGGGATGCTGAGTGCAGCTTAGAACCCACAGCCCTAAACATGTGCCAGCTCGGACACACATCTAGAGCAAACCGACAGCGTCTTTCCACAAATAATATGTTGATAAGGTTGAATGGGAGTCATCCCTTGTACCAGTTCTAACATGATCAGATCATGCTTCTGTATGAACTCAAGGTTCGCCAACGTAACAAGCTTGATAATAGAGTTACTACAGTCTCTTGTATCAATCAGTTACTCCCTTAGTGTTTTTACATTCATTTAAACTTGTGTATATAATAAATGGGGTGAAAATAAAATAAGAGGGGTAATGCAACTCTCCCGGGAGGGATGTTACTTATACTCAGTTGCAATGAATAAAATCATGCAAGCAAGTCTAGCTTGTTTAGTTGTATACACTGCCAATTTTTTTTTTTTTTTTTTTTTGTACGAGTGCAAATCATGGTTCTTGAACCAAGACAGCTTGTACTTATAGAGAAAATTAAAATTTGCCCGAACTTGCTGGGAGCCAAGTCCTTCCAAAAATAGGGAGCAGGTGGAAGCGGAACTGCACTTCCTCTACCCAACGGTTAAAGTAGAGGTCCCTACCACAACGGATTCTTACCGTGTAAAACAAAACTCTATAAGCCTCGTCTACCCTGGCAAGGGCTACCCTCCGAGGAGGACCCTTGGGGTCTTGTTGGCATACCTTCCGGCCTGGCCCTAGTTGAAGTACAGTTAGTTGTGATGGTATTGTTTACCCAAGCAACTGCACTTGATCCTTCCGGTATTTCTTCTACTTCAGCAGAGGGAGACATGAGGAGACCCTCATTAAAGAGAGTCTTTTCAAACATGGGTACTGCCTCTTGCAGGAAGGACGCAAGTGGGACATATCCATGAGTGCTGAACCCTTTTGGATAAAAATGGGGTAGATGACCATATCCATTAATCCACTTGGTGAGCTCAGTGCTCCCGTACTTGTACTCTTGAACATCATTATTATCCTTAAGATGGCTGGCATAGCTGTCAGGGTACATCTGTCTAAGTATTCCACCAAGGAGTAAGACATAGATGTGGTGATTGATGTTAGGAGACCCCTTGAGGTATTTGTTCAGGATATGAAGAGAATACCCTAGTTTGTTACGCCTCAATTGGGCAAAGTATGAGCAAGACAGAATGATATGAGACCATTCTTCTTCATTCTCATTGAATGGGAGATTGCAGCACGGACAGGTATTAGCCTTCAATAAATGAGGGATGTGTTGTGCATTTAGCCCTTGGATGCGCCTACCAACCTTAGGTAGAGCATCCATACGTAGTAAGCTCAAATAGACCACCCCTCGTACCAGGGTTGGCATATTGAGTGAGGTGTTGACAAAGTGGGATGTTCTACCCAAATTATAGTCACTATATCGAAGAACAGAGTTACTCCTTTTCATCTCACGTAGAACTTCTTTTTCTAGCAGATGTTCATGGACCTGTTCCAGCCATTTAGCCTTCTCTTTCTGTTCTTCAGTCACTTTATCCGCACTTCCTATAGGTGTCAGAGAATGGGGGTGTAAATATAGTTTAATGGTGTGCATATATGACACCCATTTTGCTACATCCCCATTTGCTATAGGCTGGCCCCATTTGGGCGCAATGGCGTTCTTAAGTTTGGTTCTGTTGCTAGTAGTGTTCCCAACCCATGAGCTCCCTGCCTTAGTTCGGAAAGGGTTCTTTATTAGGTCTTTCAGGATAGTTTTGAGACAAGGGCCTTTGTCCCAAAGTCTTAGACGTTGTTTAGTGCAGTGTATGGATAGTGGGGTGATACCCAACTCCATATGCATTAACAGACTATTTAGGGTATTATTGTGTTCTTTGTATCCATAAGCTATTCTCATGGATTGATCTACAATATGCTGTATGGTTTGTGTTCTTTTGACACACATACTAATCCATTCTGCCCCATAGGTTCCAGATGCCATAATGTAGGTTTGTATGGATCGGGCCTTACATAATAGGTGAATGGCTTTGTCGTGGAGAACAGGTAGGGTCATAAATTTGGCCTTTTGTGCCTTAATTCCCAAAGATTTAGCATGTTCTAATTCAATTGGATATGACTCCCCTTCTACAAGGGTGTTTGGAATATAGCACCCCAGATATTTGTAAGTAGAGACAGTCTTAATAACACCCCCGTCAACTGGGTACTCAATTGGTGGGTTTGAACAGTCAGTACCCAACGGGTGGTACTCCACCACACCACATTTGTCGTGTCCTAGTGCAAAGTGCCATTTTTCGCAGTAGTTTGACAGGCGGGCAAGAGTCTCAGTGACCTCTTGGGGTTATTAGCAAATATAAGAGTATCATCTGCAAATAGGAGGCCTTGTGCAGGTTCTGACAAGCCTGGCACATATACCCCCTTGGTAGTCTCTTTCAAGATATCATTCACAAAGATAATGAACAGAAGAGGAGAGAGTGGGCAACCCTGTCTGGTGCCAATCTCACGAGTGAATGGGCGTGATAACTGTCCACCCAGTCTACATTGAATACTGGAGTTGTCATAACCCTTTTTAATGAGGTCAATCAAGTCAGGGTGAACTCCAATTTGGGCCAGTCTAGCCCACATTCCCTCATGTGGTACTCTGTCAAATGCCTTTTTAAAGTCAATAAAGAGGGCATATGTGGACAGGTTGGCACTTCGTCTGCGACAAATTATCTCTGTTAGTGCAATTACATGGGAGATGGCTTCTTGTCCAGGTCTGAACCCTGCCTGAGCTGGCGTGAAGAAATCATCTTTTTCCAGTATCTGGGAAATGTGTGTTGCAATAATGGTTAGAAGAAGCTTCCCCTCTGCACAAGATAGTGTGATGCCTCTAGTGTTCTTCAGGAACCTAGGGTCTTGTCCTGGTTTGGGGAGTGTAATAAGCATTTCTTCATTCCAACTTTTGGGCTGTGTCTTAAGTTCTATACAGGCCCTCATGATGTTGAGTAAGTGCTTAAGTGGAGGAGTCTGCAGTGTAGAGGGCAGGTCCCATCTATCTAAGGCTTTAGTGGAATAATCAAGTGGCTGAGGGTAAGAGTGGTCCCCAAACTGATTTAGGGGCCCTCCCTGCCAGTCCTGTCCTGCTGCCAGTTGACATTCAATTTCTAGAAATTTTTTAAAGTGTATGGCTAGCACACCACTTTTCCCAGGGGCTGACCCTCTTTGTATTTGTCTGATTGCAGCCAGGAATGCCTGGGCATCTAGCACTGGCGTATCT
Source organism: Puccinia coronata f. sp. avenae (assembly GCA_002873125.1). Classification (NCBI taxonomy): domain Eukaryota; kingdom Fungi; phylum Basidiomycota; class Pucciniomycetes; order Pucciniales; family Pucciniaceae; genus Puccinia; species Puccinia coronata. Next base: position 18,598 of record PGCI01000378.1, on the reverse strand, counting down.
TCATCTGCGATTGTATCTTCAGCAGTTACATCCTCAAGGGTATCCTCATTGGAGTCAGACCTCCTTGTGATATGGATCTTGGGGAACGTTAAATTGCAAACAGGTCGCACTTGCTGCCAGCGAGACTTATCTTTGGAGATTCCAGTAGGGTCACTGGCAAGAGTCTCAGAGTAAGCAGCCCTTGCTTCAAGGATGTCAGTAGGGTTAGTAACTAAGACATCTTTTTGATTAAAACAGGGGGTGTTATCTTGTTTTGTTTTAGACCGGCCTTGCAGAACTTGGATAGCATGATGGAAATCTCCTCCTTCACTATTTAGGAGAAATGAGTTTATCTGTTTGCCCCTTTCCTGCTTTAGCTTTTTAGAGAAGGTTTTAATTGCTAGTTTTGCCCTTTGGCTAGCCCACTCAAGTCTGGTTTTCAGCCTTTGTAGAGTAGTAAATGGTGCCTTGTTTTTCTCTGCATCACATACTTTCTGTCTGGCCTTTCTTGATGTTTTGATGAGCCTGAGTGTCACACTGTCAAATGGGATGGCTTTTTGTTCACGAGGAATGGTTAATAATCCTAGTTCAGTTCCAATCTCATTGAGAGTTTCAACCCATTTTTCTGCACATTCATTAAGTTGCTCTTCTGTCTCAATATTTTTGGTGGAGATAGCATCCCACCGGTTTGACAGAGCTAGGTTGAGCCCATGTCCAGCTATACCCTTCTTGTCCCAGGTTTTAGTCAACACTGGTTTGGAGAGAGTGTATACATTATTGATAGTGAATACAGGCCAGTGATCACTAACATCATAGGACAATTTATCAACTTTTATGTGGTCAATGAGAACATTTGCTGATTTTGAGTTGATAACATGATCAATATACCTCTCAGTTTTACCAGGGGCGTTTCTGGTGTTAGTTGTGGCGTCATCTTTACGTAGAATGAGACCTTGTGGTTTCCAGTTTGTGTGTTGAAGTACATGTTGGACTTCAGCCAGATCCTGATTAAGATCTCCCATTATGCTGATAAGTGTATCAGGGGAGTCTTTTTGTAGCTTTTCACAAATGGCCCTTAATGTTTCCCATACCAAATTCCTCTCTTTGACTCTGGTGTTGCCTGAGGGCATATATATGGCAAATGTATACCATGGCTTGTTTTCAGAGAGGCCAAACATTTTTACTTGTATGATGTGTTTGCAATTGGTATCAATTCTGTGTGCTGCCAGAGAGTTGTGGATATAAAGGCAGTGTCCTTGAAATCCTTCCTCTCTAGGTTGCTCAAAAATGTTGTAGTTAGGAATTGTGGGAGTTGCTTGGTAAACTGTACGTAGGTGTTCCTGTATGGCTGCAACAGCTACATTATTCTTGAGTAGTAAGTCTTTGAGACAAGTCAGTTTGGATTGTATTCCATTAATGTTCCATGTCAGGAATTGATTGAGTTGTACTGCTCTTTGCGTGGGGGATATTCTTTTGGAGATAACCCTGTCTCAATAAGATTTCCACTTGGAGAGTCTATATCTGGGTAACATCCCTTGCGTGATACGCTCAAAATGAGAAAGTTTTTTGTGTTCTAACTGTTCAGCTAGAAGTTGTCTTCCATTATAATCTAAGCCTAGAGCTCTTTGAAGGCCTGCAGAGCTTTGATCCTTAACCCAGATGTCAAATCTGGTACGTCTGTTAGGTTGAAAGATCTGCTTGACCCTTAGTATATTTCGCAACACTAGAGGTTGGTTTTTAAGTGTGTTTGTAAGAGCCATGTATAGTTGTTTAGTGGTCAATGAACCTGTGTTAGTTAAGATGAATCGTTGGGTGCCATTCATCGTTAGGACTGAGGCCCAAGGGTCTTTCTGGTACTGGCCTTCCCTTTTTCTTTGGGTAGGACCATTGTTATGTAGTGAGGAGGTAGATGTGGCATTCACGCCAATCCTGGGTTGTACCATATCTGGCAATCTTCCCCTTCCCCCCTCCTCTGGGAGAAGGGAGGCATTGATAACTGGTGCCCTCCCCGCGCCGTGAGGGGAGTGGATCTTTCTAGATGGCCCATATGCCCGACCAACTGTTCCAGTAGCTTTCCCATTGATTTCATGGAAATCCACAGTTACTTCAGATGGGTCCTGGTTCCCCGGCCATCTTAAAGGCCTCGCATTTAAATTGTTTGAAGCTTTTGAGGGCTTCCACCTTACTAACCCACGGGCCTGGTTAGGCGCACCTAGTTGCTGGTGTCCTCCGCCCCCAGGTTTTGCACTAGGGGAAGAGGTACTAGGACCGGTATAATTCTTTGTTTGTGCTATCATTAGGGGTTTTGTAGTCATTGTTTAGACAGGTGACCATAGAACCTGGTGTCAGTTTATTGATTAAGTGTGGCATTGACAGATGCTGGTAAACTGCCGTTAATAGAGAGATCAAGTTTAATGCATGCGGACTGCATGTCTGTAGTAGGGAGTCACGATTGAGGCAGTCCTGTTGGGTCTAGCATTGTGATCCAACATGGACGCCTGGGTCTTGTTTACCCGCTTTGTATTAGTCCGGCGGGTGTAGGGAGATGGGGTTGATCAAAATGGTCCTACTTTTGTTAAGGAGGATTGGCACAGATCAGTTGTGTTTAGTGACCGTGAGTGATCGAGCTAATCGGCGGCAGTGGTATGTGTCGCAACAAAAGCAGGCCTCATCCGACTGCGTCAGGAGGTGCCAGTCTTGACGCTGGCGTCTATTAGCTTATGATAGAGCTATGTGGGTTATAGGCAGCTCGTTCAGATCGTCGAGACCGTTATACAGGGTGCTTCGTTCTTCCATGTTGCCCAATAAAGAATGGGTGGCGGTAACATGACTCACGACTCAGGTTATGTATGCGAGTTTATTACATATTAGGTGCATGGTCTGGACCATTAGCACAGTGGTGGTTCTACGCACACAGACAACAATCATAGTGGCCATCACCGGGAGAGAGAGAGGGAACAAGCACAGGTACAATAGCTAAGGAGGTCATTGTTATGGTCGCATGGTGGACATTAATCATGCGAGATAGACACTCGTTATAAAGAGTCAAGACGACTGGTGGTCTCTATCCAGAAGGCCAATAATTGATCATGTAGAGCTTGATTGGGCTGTTGGGTGAAGAGAGCAATGGCATTTGCAGTCAGTTTGTATGGTATAGGAGCTGACGAGTATCAGGCCGCTATTACTAACCGGTATGCAGCAAGAGACATTATTAGGGTTTTCCCCTTTTGTTGATTCGGCTGAATCTCTTCGGATTGACCGGAGCAGATGGCTTAACCGTTTGTTCCCGTTGTTTTCCTTTGGTGTCATTGGGGTGGCGCTCAAAATGTGACGCGTCATCAAGGAAGTCGAAACGGGTGTTAGGGAAGACTTTTCCTTTCTTTCTGCGGTCTTCAAGGAGATCAACGACCGCTTTGAATTCGCATATTTTGCCGTTTGGGTGTTGTTCGGCACCGCAGAAGTGACACGGGTTCGCGAGTGTCAGTTGTATGGGTACTTTTTCCCACGAGGCCAAGACTATTTTGTTGGTAGCGCTCTTCCAGAACTTTTCGAAGGTATTGCCGGTGGGAATGTGGTTGACAGTGACGACGTAGTCGCCACTGCAGTAATGCCAGCCATCTTCTTGGAAGCCTTGGAAGCGTACGTTAGATACGTGGAGGGTTGTGTCCTCCTTGTTTTCGTTCGGCACCATTAGATTGGTGGTGAAGGGGAGGCTGTCTACGTCCGGAAGGGGACCAAATGCTGGGGTGTGAGCGATAAAGCGCAAAAACCTGTATTCGGAGTTAGACTCCTCGGAGCTGGTTCTCGGGATTAGGTTCCACGAGAAGAAGAAGGGTGTTCCTGTGGCGTTACAGAGGACACCCTTGGAATCGCTGGCGTATGACGGCAGACGGAGGGCGTCCTCGTTTGGGACGTGGACGATCCATTCGTTCGGCCATTCCGTGTGAAAGAGTTGTTGCTGGATCACCACGGGTTTGATGCCAAGGGAGACTAGGGCGTCGATAAGCGCAGGATAGCATCCGTTGGAGTGCTTAGCGTTAGTTCCGATCGCTCGTATAGTGATGATATGCACTCCTTGTTGTCTAGGACGGGAGTAATAGGCAGGAGCACAACATGGGGTAAGCTTAGTGTACATCGATGTCTTGGCTCTCCGATTGAACAGATTGTCAGACCTACTTTTGTTTACTGATGGAGTATAGGGTATTAGCTCCTAACCACAATCGCTCAGCACGGAATCGGACGACAGGGCAGGTTTGTTTGCGGAGTTCCACCCTGGTCGTCTCCCATTGCTTGGTCTTACAATCATTGGCGGCAGTGACCCCCTCAATCTCGATAGCGGATTTGGTTGCTTCCCAAGTTCCATGGTCGTTGTCATGGGATTGGTGGAACGGTCTTTTGGAGATGGGGCGGTCGGAGTCATCGCTAGACTCTTGGTGCTCGGTGGGAGTATTGGTCGGCGCTTCCTCCATTGCAATAGCCGGGGTAATGGCTTTGCTGAGGGCGTCGCCAGATTTGGCTCTCTTCAGACTTTTCTTCTCCGACTTAGAGAGGTGACGGATGACCGTAGAGTGAGTGCTAGATTGGCCGCTTCCTCCAGTGGAGGGAAGGGCGTTGGACAACTCGGAGTGCTGCATGTTAGTGCGGTAGCGTATAGCTGTTGCGGATATGGACGGAGGTTCGTCGATATATGGAACAGCTGACAGAGAACGGTATCGCGGGGGTGAGGTAGTGCAGTCTGATGGCGGATTAGATTCGGATGAACTGATCACGTAGTACAGCCGATTATTTTCGCTAGGTATCGGTAGCCAAGCAGTTCTCTAGTCAGTGACTTGGTTGACCAGCTCGATATAAGTAGTAATTATTATTTAGACGGTGGAAGAGTCCTTACAAGACGGTATCTGCCTCCAGGTCTGGTGTTTCGTCGTCCCAAAGAGTGGGGGACGACCAGCCGTTATAGTACCCGGTAGACGTGGGGTGGAGGAGGCGGATAAATGATATGGGAAAGCTATGCAGGGTACACGAGCGCCGGGATAGCTGTGATCGGGTTTGAGCATCGTCTTGGAAAGCTGTATTTATACGCGCGGGTGGAGGTGTGTCAATATCCCATCCGGTATGCGTACAGAGGGGAGGATAGTGGATGGTGGAACGTACCTAGTTGGGAGGTCCAACATCTCATCCTAGGCCAAGACCAGTTGTTCAGATAGTCAGCATCGTCCTTGATCCGCATCATCGTTGTCTGATAATCCAAGCAATGAGTGCATTCGAGAGGTCAGCTGGTTTTCTTGGGTGCGCATATTGAACAATGCATATGAAAGGGAGTTGTTGTCATGCATAGAAGTCCGGGTCGGAGATATCATGCTGACAAAGCCTGAACTGTCTCCGCCTGTTAGGTTTGAGACAGGCTTAGTCAGCAGCTGGTATGTCTTTCCTCGCGCCTGGTCACGAGAGGCGTAATCAGGTATGTTCCCGATCTACTCAGCTATCAGATGTCGAGGCATCAACCAAGAGACATCAGGTAAGGATGCCATCTGCTTTGTTTATTGCACATTTGGCGTTGGGGTACATACTGATACGATCCCGGTTTTTGTATTTGGTAGCTTCTATCAATCAACCACGTCTAGTGCTTCAAGAGCTTACGGGGATGAGGTCAAGCCTGATAGTCAAGAGCAGTCAAGCAGTGAGTATCTCCCAGTAGACACAGGGGATGCCGACGTATGCTGATCTTGTCTCCTAGTATTTGGTAGGCCTGTAAGCGATAGATCGATTACTGTGCGAGGCGCATCTAGGTGTTTTGCCCGGCCATAAAGTAGGTGTTTATGATTGTTAGACTGTGATTGACTAGTGTCAGCCGCGGTCATCAAAACGTTCTTCAATTAAGCTTCTTGTGTCTTTTATTTTTGTTGGTTAGGTCGTTTTGGTCCGGCCCTATAGGTATTCACTAGATTGGTAAGAGCAAGATGGTAGGCGTATTGTCTAGGGCGTATAGAACATCCTTTTGGGCTTATTCGATCATTCCGAGGTAGATTGATCGCTGTTGTGAGTTCATCGTTGTTGTGGTCTGCTTATAATTTGCAGAGTTTCAACGCTGACCGATTGTTCACCCTTCCTACTGGTTGGAGTTATTGAGGACATAGGGGACAGAGCGGCCTTCACCCGTATAACAGAGCTTGGGCTGATTGTATGGTATGGAGTAAAGGTTTGTCTTTTCTGGCCACTGAGATGATCAGCACTGACGGATCAGTCTGCTGATCTTGCTATCTGTGCCCTTGTGGGTCGTCTTGTTGTGTCCGCTCAGTTCGGAGTGATGGACTAGAGCTCCCCGATAGGCATAAGTGTCCATCTTCTTTGGAAAGCTGCCGTGCCACTTCAATAATATCTTGTAAGGTGTCTTTGCCTTATTTAGTTGATGGTTACATGACAGATAGAGTGATCTAATGTGGTCATACATTTTGATCAATCTCACAGTTTTTAAGATTAACGTGCGCGACCTGGCCAGTTTAATGATTGTCAGGGTTTACGCAACTGGTTGGACGGGGCAGTGCGCCTCCATAGAGTAAAGCAGGAGATGTGATTTGGTTAGTACGTTTATGGTACCGTAGTACAATCTCTGTAGTTGTAGCAGGTAATGCTAACAAATCGTCGATCTTAGTTCTCCTTCAGTGCTATTTTAGACCTTGGTTTGTTATGGAATGGCAGATGGGTTTAGGGGCGACAGTGTGGACCCGTAGGGTGTATAATCTGTGTCCCATCGGGTTACACATCAAGAGGTGAGAGTTATTCTTTCCGTGTGTTTTTGATTGGAGGCGGCACTAAGGCTGATATAGGTATGGTGGATGCACCAGTATATCTTTTCTGGTTTGCTGTTTTCCCACTTTGGGGATTGTATAGGTTCAAACAGGGCAGTGGGTCAGAGAGTGCAGACGTGGATCTTTCTGCTTAGTGCTTGCTTTGTGGAAGCAAGTTTTTGAATCTCTTTTTTCAAGTTAGGTGCCCGGATCACTCTGGACCATATGGTGTAACAGAGAGGCAGGCAACTTGATTGTCTATTTATTGGGTATCTTACATAAGGAGCACAACAAAACTGCTGCCAGTGGGCCTTCTCACCTTTGAGATGGGATGTGCCCTGGGGTTGTTCTTTCAAAGTTTTTTCTTATTCAAACCAGTGAGATATATATGTATATATACATTTAGTCTCAGATGGAGGTCCAATCAGCAGACCTGTGTCACAGTGTCTTGCTGTTAAGCCTGGAGTAATTCTACATTATTACTCAGGGGACCTATGGTTTAGCAGATGTTCCTGAGTCTAAGGGACTGGGGAGCATGAGTATTTTGTTGTTGTCCAGTGGGATGTCACTTTATTAGATGTTGGAGTTCCCCCTTTTTTGGGATGATCCTAGTTAAAAGTTGGTCAATAGACAAGACAAGGCACGTGTTAGTGGAACTGAGCAGTAGACCTTTGGTAGGGTCCCAGGCTGGTTGGGCTATATTATGAATTGTTTTGTAGACGGAGGGTAGTCGTACTGCAGATGTTTTGTATACAGCTGTAGTTTACCCTGCTTCGTTGGTTGGTGCTCAGTTGTACTGTTTGAGACAGAGAACAAGTTCATCGGGGTGTGGCATATATTAGTTATAGGCGATATGTTTTTTGTTCCTGTGTTGGTAGTAATCATGTTAACGAGAGACTTTGAGTTACTGTTATGTGCATTATCTTAATTGGTGTGGTCAGTATATCCATGAGGAAGAATTCTGATGTTAGCAGCAGGAATGTGAGGAGATTTGGAGATCATTACCTGTACGGTTGATTGGAGTGGGTGCCTTGTGTTGCAGCCCTCCCGTCGTACAGGTAGACATCTTGTTTTTGGGGTATAGAGAGCCAAACATTTTTGGTTCACTATCATACTCACATGATGGGAAGCCGCTAGGTGCAGGTTTTACTGAGCGTTGTAGATTTGCAGGCAGTTGTATTGCCGCTGTCACGTTTCAGTTTAACCAGAGGGGTTGAATGTAGGGTACAGACTACCATGATTGGGTTGTCATATTACATTACAGAAGACTCTTTGTCATCCATATCAGAGAATGACTGATATGTGCAGTGTTTTTTGAGGGGGAAAGAGGTGAAAGAGAGGGTGTTACATTATATATTATGAGCAAAATATTGTACTATTTAGACATAGGGTATAAAGTAAGGGATAGTGATTGCATAACTAATTCAGCCAGTGGTTGTTAGTTGTCGAGGCAATACAGGGGGTAGTAGGTTAATGGTGAAAGAACTTTTTTCGGTTTAAGATGAGAAAGAGAGAAAAAAAAAGGGTGCGTTACCTCATAGTGATGTGGTAGCAAAGATGTCTTTTTGCTTCCTTGAGGGGCCACCTTATTCTTGGTTTTTAATACTGCATTAATGCATTAAGTACTACTGTGGTTTATTGACTTCCTTTAGCTGGTTTTACCTAGAGGTGTAAGTCAGCAGATTAGGATGTAGAGTCATCAATATTGTGTTGCCTGATGTATCAGATTGATAGATTACCTGTGTTCCGATACAGTATGGGTGACCCAAGTGTAACACAGCTTTAGGCAACAGATGTGTTCAATTAGTTCCCCTCTGTGCATCAGACTTAGTACAGAGGTTTATCTAGGGATGCCGCGGAGAGGCTTGAACACAAGAGATTGAGTTATTGCAAATCTTACAGGGGGCCCTAGTCATTTCTCTGCCCACTGGTCAGGGACAATGAGCAGGGGTGGCCCCGGTGAGGACCCGCCCTTTGGTGTTGGTCCTTGGAAGAGGCTAGACTTCAGTGTAGCACAATCCTCGCAGCCACGGTGCCGTAGGGAGACTATCAGAATACATTCCCGGCTTTGTACTGTCCTTACAGCTTTCAAGTGTCCACATGACAATCACCATATCTTTGTATGAGGATGCAATGAGTGGCACTTCTGCTTTCTGCTGTACAACACAGGTCTCTTCCGTCAGGTTGGCCAACCTCTCCCTTCCGTCCTTCGCTGTTCTTATACAGGTCCACCCTGAAACTCCTAATGGCTAAGGCTTACCCTTGGCAGGTTCATGGGTTTCTCCGTCAAGCTGCAGTCCAGATAGAGGGAGATGTAGGGGCTCCTATACAGGTACACCTGTTTGACAGCTGCCAGACAGAGAGTCACTTCATCACTTCTCCAGACACAGAGATAGTGGTGTTTGTCTTGTGTCACTCTCCAGCAGAAGAGCAGTACAAAGAAGGGTCAAGTATTCCCAGTACTCCGGTCACTAAATACTCTTCTTTAAACATGATGGTGTACCAAGCATGCCAATTTTTTTTTTTTTTTTTTTTTTGTACGGACACTGTAGCTTTAAGTAGAGCTTAAGAGCTAGAGTTTGGTGTTTGTAGGAGGAAAAATTTGCCCATCTGCTATCAAAGGCACATTAGCAGATTTCCAAAAGTGGACAACAGGTATGGAGGGGGGAGCAACGGCACTCCGCAGCCTTGTTGTAGGGAGCAACGGCACTCTCCTTTCCATCACGGAGCAACGGCACTCCTGATATGGGATCACAGGGACTAGTATTTACTCCAAACTGCCTAAACTGACACATTGTCATCAGTCTATCATTATGCTGCAAGATGCCAGCACATATCCACCACACGGGATTTTTACCCGGTAAATAACCCCCCGGCAGTTCGGTCCGTCACCCCACCCCCTGGAGGGGGGGTTGTGGCATACCGTAAGGCCTGGCCGTGAGTTGATCCAAGGTATACAGATCAGTCCCTATAGTAATAGGACCTGGTATAACTGGGATGCTGGTGTCGAAGGACACAGGGGAACAGGTTGTTGTCCCCGTCTGGGAAAGATTAGGATCATACAGATGTTGTTCGTACTGTGGAACAGCTTCTTGTAGGAATCGGGCAGTGGGTGCATATCCGTGCTCCCCAAAGCCATATGGGTAGATGTGTGGTAGGTGGCCATATCCATTTACCCATCTGGTGAGTTTTTCACTGTAATAGAGGTGTTCTTCTACACCAGTGATTTCCAGAGGATGTGGGAGGGGTTCTGAGCGCAGAAGTCCACCCAGCAGTAGAACAAAAATATGTTCATCATCGAGAGACATTGGGACGTCCCAAAGGGCCTCTATTAGAAAGAGTAGAGTACCCCCTATGGTCTTGGTGCGAAGATCATGGAAGTAGGGGCAGGATAGGAGGAGATGGGTCCATTCTTCCTTGCCGGAGTCTAAGATATTACCCCCACAGCAGGGACATTTGTTTGGTGTCAAGTTGTGGGTGAGATGTTGTGCATTGAGAGCTTGTATTCGTCTGCTGAGGATAGGGAGAGCATTCATTCGGAGCATGCAGAGGTAGTGAATACCTCTTGTCAGGGTGGGGGAGTGTAGGGAGGTCGTCACAAAGTGCGTAGTTAGCCCAAATTCGTAAAGGTCGTATCTGGCCACAGATTGGCTTCTTTTTGATTCCCTTCTAATTTCCTTTTCCAGCAGAACAGCATAAGAGGTTTCAAGTTGAGCTTGGTGTTTCCTCTGCCGTTCAGAGATTTGCTCCCTAGGGTAGAGAGGGAGAGGGTGCTTGGGGTGAAGGAGGTGTCTAGTGTTTCTCATTCTGGTTATCCAAGTCAGGGAGTGATTGGTTGCTCCATCAGTGGAGTCTCTAGCAATAGCACATTGGTTGTTTAGACGATTAATATTAGTCTGAGTGTTGGAGGTCCAGGTCCCCCCTTTCCCAGGTGGGGGGTAGTGAATGAGCTCATTGAGGTCAGTACGGAGTTCTGGCCCCTTATGCCAGAGACGTATACGTTGTAGGGCACAATGGATGGAGAGGGGGGTCACCCCAGTCTCCAAACTGAGAAGTAGGGTGTTCAGATTTTTGTTGTTTTCTTTAAGCCCAAAGCAGATTCTGGTTGCTCGATCCAGAACAGTTTGGATGGTCCTAGTTCTTTTTTGGAACATCCCTATCCATTCAGCTCCATATGTGCCGGAGGCCATTATATATGATTGTATGACACGAGTTTTGCTAAGCAGGTGTATGTCTTTGTCATAGAGCAGAGGGAGGGACATGAACATGGCTTTCTCAGCTTTGCGTGCAAGAGATTTGGCATGTTCAGTCTCAATGGGGTAGGGATCATCCTTCCCCATTTTGTTGGGAGCCCAGCAACCTAGATATTTGTATGTGTCAAGGGTTTGGACTGTGCCTTCCTGCAGGCAGTAGACAGTGTTATCAGTGGGTTGATCATCTGCAGGGGGGTCATACCTGACTACGCCACATTTATCATGTCCAATAGCAAAGTGCCAGTTGGTGCAGTATTGGTCAAGGTTGTTGCAGATGGTTTGTATCATAGCAGGATTGTCTGCAAAGATAAGGGTATCATCTGCAAAGAGGAGTCCTTTTGCTGGTTGGGGGAGTCCTGGTACCCTAATTCCGTTTGTCACTGAGTCAAGGATGTCATTGACATAGATGATAAAGAGAAGAGGGGAGAGGGGACAGCCTTGGCGGGTGCCTATTTCCCTGGTGAAGGGGTCTGATAATTGGTCCCCCAGGCGGCATTGAATGGTGGAGTTATTGTATCCTTGGCGGATGAGTTCAACCATGTCAGGGTGTATCCCTATGTTGAGAAGCCTGGCCCACATTCCTTCGTGTGGAACCCGGTCAAAGGCTTTCTTGAAGTCAATGTACAGAGCATAGGTGGTGAGATTTGCATTTCGCCTTCGTTTGAGGATTTCATGGAGGCTGATGACATGTGCCATAGCCTCCTGTCCTTGGCGGAATCCTGCCTGCGCTGAGGTGAAGAAGCCGGTCAGTTCAAGTTTGTCTGCAATATCTCTAGCCAGGATGGTGAGGAGGAGTTTTCCTTCAGTGCATGATAGGGTGATCCCTCTGGTGTTCTTGAGATATCTCGAATCTTGTCCCGGTTTTGGGAGGGTGATGAGAATTTCCTCATTCCAGATGGCTGGCTGGGTTTTGAGTTTGATACATGCTCGCAGAATTTGGAGCAGGTGGTGTAGGGGTGGGGTTTTCAGAGAGAAACGAGGGAGATCCCATCTAGGTAGGGCAACAGTAGAGTAGTCTAGTGGTTTTGGGTAGGAGTGATTTCCATACTCATTGGTTTCGGCTGTTGTTGCCCATGATTCAGAAGTCTGGAGTTGACATTCAATTTCCAGAAACTTTTTGAGGTGCATGGTTAGCAATCCACTTTTTCCAGGGGCAGCATTCCTTTTCATTTGACGTATAGCCATGAGGAGGGCATCTGCGTCCAGGCCTGTTTGTAGGGGAGAGGCTATGGGAGTACTCCTTGAGTGTCACTTCCCTCAGTAACAATTCTGGAGATGTGTAAGGGTTCTTGGGGAGGTGGAGCAGGGGTGAGGTGTGTCCACATGTTTGGGTCTCTGGAGATGGTGGTGGGATCTGCGGCTAGTGTTGCGGAGTATTCAGCTCTAGCCTGTAGGATATCGCTAGTTGTGGTTGCGAGACGGTTGCTGGAGTTAAAACAAGGTTCTATGCCTTGAGCTCCAGTGTTCTTGCTTTGGGCTTGTTGGATGATTTTGTGAAAGTCAGCCGCTTCATTCTCTACCAGCAGAGAGTTTAGTCTCTGAGCTTTGAGCAATTTGGTTTTTTGGGCAAACTTTTTTATGGCCAGTTTGGCCCTATTTGCTGCTGCATCAAGGTGCCCTCTTTTTCTAAGAGTGAGAGGGAGATCCCCTGTTTGTTGTGCCAGGAGGTAGGCTTTTCTGGCCAACTTTGATTTGTTGATAGCATTCAAAGTGGTTCTGTCAAAGGACAGTTGTTGTCGTTCTCTGGGGATAGCTAGCAGGTGCAGTTCCTCTCCTGTCTGGTTCAGGGTGGTCACCCAGAGAGCAGCCGCTTCATCCAGCTCCTGTTGAGAGGTTATTTCTTCAGTTTTTAGACAGTCCCATTTATGGGACAGGGCAAGATTGATTCCGTGTCCTGACAGGAGTTTTTGGTTCCACACTTTCCTGGTAGGGGGTGTTTTCGTGAGGGTCTTTGTATGGGGGAGGAAGACAGGCCAGTGATCACTAATGTCAGTGGTGGTGTTGTCAACCCTTGGGTGGGTTACGAGGCCCAGTACCTCCGGGGAATTGATAAAGTGGTCAATATATCTCCCTGGGGTGTGTCGGATTCGGTGGGTGTGGTCGGCAGAGGGGTCTTTGCTGATCTGAAGGTGCAGATGGCTTAAAGAGCCTCGTTCCAGGATCCTGGAGATAGTTTCAGTATCCTGGTTAAAGTCTCCCATGAGGGTGACATTAGCAGTCGGGTCCAAACCCTCTAGGAGTTGTCTGAGGTGTTCCCATACAGCAGCTCTATCTGTGCGACGGAGGTTACCGGATGGCATGTATACCAAAAGGACATGCCATGGTTTGGCTCCGGTGAGCCCAAATATTTTGGCATATATAAGGTGTCTGTTGTCTGTGATCACCTCATGGGCATTGAGGGATGAGTGGACATACAAACAGTGACCTCGAAAGCCAGCCTCTTTAGGGCGGTCAAACAAGACGTAGTTTGGTATTCCAGGTGCATATTGGGTGACGTCGCGGACATGTTCTTGGATCCCTGCTACGGAGACACATTCCTGTTTCAGGATCTCTTTAAGCATTGGAAGTTTTGAACCAATGCCATTGATATTCCAGGTGAGAAAGGAGCGCAGCGTCGTAGGCGGAATAGGGGGTTTTTGGGGAGATTTTGTTAGCGCCCTGTCCCGGTAGCTTTTCCATCGACAGAGACGGTACCGGGGTAGCATCATGTTGGTGATGAGTTGGCGCCATGGGAGTTGGTTAGCCTTAAGTACGGAGGTCAGGTGTTTCCGACCCTGATGGTGAAGTTTGAGAGCGCGCTGTAGGCCAGCGGCCACCTCGTTTTTAACCCAGAGGTCAAATCTCCGCCGCCGGTTAGGCTGAAGTGTGGGTTTTACCTTCACAATCCCTCTGAAGGAGGAGGGGTGGTGTGAAAGAGCGTTTTTTAAGGCCTGCCACATCATGGGTATAGAGATGGAGCCGACATTGGTAAGCAGGAATCGTGTGCAACCTGCGACATTTGCAGGATTAGACAGAGTGGTAGTGTCAGGTGGTGGGCTGACGGAGTGAGTGGGTGGACGCAGATGATCTGGTCTTGAGGTGTGCTGAGAGAAGCAATCTTTCTCCTCTTCCCCCCTCCGGGAGAGGAGAGGCACTGATTGATGGTGTCAGTCCCTCTTTAGGAGGGGTGTGAAATCCAATGGATGGTTCATGTGCCCCACCATTTGTTCCAGTAATGGTGTCCGTCATTGTAGTGATACAAGTCGGGTCGACAGGAGGCTCCTGGTTCCGCAAGCCCCTGAAGGCTTCGAATGCGCTATTTCGCCTTTCTAACCCACGAGCCTGGTTATGAGCACCTAGTTGCAGGCGTGCTCCGCTCCCAGTCTGGTAGCTGGGAGAGGGGCTACTAGGACCGATAGAGATGGAGAGGTGAGCTGTCATTTTAGTTTGGTCTGCGGTTGTATATTAGACAGGCTTTCGCAGCGCCTGTTTGTGGCAGATTTGGTAAAGCTCGGCAGCAGAGGTCTGCGAGCTGCCGTGTGTTCTAGGGGAGAGGCACATTGGGCAAAGCTGTGGCAGGCATATGTTACAGGCCTAGCAGTGTGGAGGTTGTTGGTTTGGGGAATCGGTGTGGGCACCCATGGTTCGGGTGCGTTCTTAGTGTCGCAGGGTTTTTGCACAGGGGGTTGGACCGAGTGCAGTCATTGGGTGGACTGGTTCACAGCGGAGGAGATGCGTCCGCTGGACCTGTAGCCCAGTCGGCCGCCCTCGGAGGCAGCGAGGTCCGATAGAGGGGAACCCTCGCTTTGTTTGCGGGGACGTAGCTGTTAGACATCTGTGCTGCGGGTGTTAAGCAGAGACTGATACCGGGGGGTCAGGGAGTAGACCCCTGTGGATGGTATGTTTTGTTAGGTCGCCCGGAGCTTGGCCCGCGTAGGGGTGTTGTTTGTCTCAGGTGTAGCCTGAGGGGTGTACGTCGTGGACGTTGTGTAGAGGACCTCAGTCGGTCGTCCCCCAGCGAAACCTTGGGTGGGTATTGCATTGGGTACACATAGGTTAGGATGTAGGTCGGCGTGCGCAGTGGTTATTTGTCAGGTGCGCAGCCGCCGTTGGTTATGTAATGAGTTGATCTCCAACCCGGACCGGAGGTCATTACCTAATCAGCCGGGCTCGCACGTACCTCAGAACCAATAGTAGTTCACTCGTGAGTGCACTCGCGCAATTACGGTATGGCTCACTTGGCACGACATATACGTAAGTGGCGAATAGTATCTGTGTGGTGAGCAAGTACGTCACGGTGCTGACATTGCATTGCCGCCCTGTTCAGATCGTCCCCACGTGTGATACCCAAGACAGAGTCGGCGAATAATGTGGTACAACTGTCAACTCGCTCGTCCGAAGGAGTCCGTGGTCTTATCTAGGCACCTCAAAACAAGGGACGAGGTTGGTTCAGTCTTGGGACGCTCCATCCCATATGAGTAGGTAGGCGGAGTGGCCGGTACGTTTGTCTCTCATGAAGCTCGCTGGCAACGTTCTTTTTAAGACAGACGGGCTAACGAATGGATAGCTGTATTGACGCATAGGGGTGGTAGACTATGTACAGGTATTTTTGCGCACACAGATCAGTCGACTACATAGGAGGCAGCACGACAACAATAGATAGGGGGAGGGCATAGGTAGGCAGAGAAAAGCGCAAGCAATCACGTCAGAGCCAGGAGCGGAGACGAAGGACAGGGGATCGACGTTTTTATCCGGTCCTTGGGTCTGTTTGTCGGTGAGGGAGCCGTTATCGAGGGGGTTCGATGGAGGCTTACGCATCTTTTGTTTTAGGCTTCCGGATTTTCCTTCCAGCTGTGAAAGAAGGAACGGCGAAGGGGAGTGTTAGCTTCACGTTCGATCTCATTACGGGGAAGGGAGCCGGCCTACCGGAGGTGCTAGCCACGGCATCCGTTTGTCTAGCGGACGGGTGAGTAGACATGGTTGGTGCCCTGGAGGTTCGGGTACGTGGCTTTGGGTTGCGGTAGGTTTATGGGCTGATTTCCATGATCTCGTTGGTGGGGATCTCGATGGAGACAGGGCGGCCGGCGAGGATATCCTCGTAGACGCAACGTTGACCTTTGTGGTCTTCCGAGCCGCAGACCGAGCAGGTGGAGAGCAGCTCCAAACGAACTGGCCAGTCGCAGATTTTACCGAGTAGGTGGCCAACCGCTCCGCCCCTCCAGAGCCGGGTGGGGACCTCGCCTCGCGGGATCTCAGTCAGGTAGTAAGTGAGATCCCCGTTGAAGGTGAGATGGCCATTGAATTTTTCCCCGTTGTGTTTGACCAGGTTATATTCCGCTTTGGTCCAGCGAGGGGTGACCACGGCTCCCTGGTCAATCATCAGGGGGTATTTGCGCTTGATGTCGGCGGGGGTATCTGCGGGGTTGATGGGGCCGCAGGCTGGTAGGTGCACCTTGAAGCGGAGGTATCGCGCAAGAGTCTTACGGTCTTCCTCCGGGGGATAAGGTGACTAGGTTCCAGAGGTAAGCGTGTTTGCGACCTTTGGTCCCATAGAAGACCCTCAAGAACGTTCGTCGAAGCTCGGGAGGAGCATCGCATCATTCGGGGAGAGATGGACGAAGTATTCGTTGGGCCAGTCCAAGTGTTCTTTGGCTCGTTGGACGAGGGCCGGGCGAATCTTCAGGGAGGCAAAGGCCGATTCCAAGGAGACATCAGGTCTGTCCACAAGGGTGCGACCGTTGCCAAGGGCTCGCACCATGATGACTAACACATTTCGGCCTTCTGTTCTTCCAGGTTACCTCGGGGGGTGGCCTTGATACCATCCCACGTCGCTCGGAAGCGAATGTGGGGGGTGGAACGACGTAGGACGCACGCTCGGAGTTCCTCCCAGTTGGACGGGTGAGGAACAAGGGCGGAGATGTCCGGCTTGACATCGTGTTCGTCTGGATCATACGGCGCGGCGATGGTCATGTTGGAGTCCTCCTCAGTGGGGAAGTCGCGCAGTACCTTCTTGAAGGGGTTGTCAGCGATGACGGTCTTGCGGTCGTCATCGGTATCTTGGTCATCCGAGGAGGAGTCAGCAAGACTGTCTTGTGGATCCTTGCTTTTGCGCTTGGTCTTGTGAGGCGACTCGACCGTGGTTCCGGTAAGTGTGGGGGCAGACATCTGTTGTGGGAGATGGTCGTTGCATAGAAGGTCAGTATTGGATGGTGGTCAGGTCCAAGTACATGATCATTCTGGTGGTTGCGGCTTACGACGTTTGTTGATATTCTTAATGGGGTAGGTTTCCGTTAAGTGGGGGGCAGACGGTACGTAGTGGGCAGCTAGTGTGGGCCATCAATGCAGGATCCCGGTACATGTGTCAGTAAGTCTGCTTTGTCCTGATGGACAATGGAGAGGGGGAGGCCTACTCTTTTTTATAAAACGAGTGGGATGTATTCGCAGGTAGTCTTTGCTGACAGAGGGTGGGTGCAATGGGTGCAGGGCTTGTCAGCGACGCTGGCGGTGGGGCCTCTGGTGGGGCAGGGTCAGCAGGTAAGGGAGACGTAGGTTGCAATGAGCACAGGGTAGCGGAGGGCTATAGGCTCGGGAGGTAGTAGTGCGAGAGGAGTGAATCGCTGATGGGTTCTTTTTGGTTGGAGAACAGGTAGCGGTTTTATAAGCCGGTCCGGTCTCGCAGGAGGAAGGTTTACCCCGCGCTCAGCGTGACCTGCACTATCTCATCGAATGGCCAGGTGTAGGCTCCGTTCGGAGGGTAAGTTATTTTCTTATTTGATTTCCTATTTGGTCAGGTGGTTGAAGGCTCCATTGGAGGAGTTGATCGATTGACGAGTGTATGTAGGTACCTCCCGTCATCTGACAGATTTCTAAACAGCCATATCTCCGGCCGCAGGTTTTAGGTCTCATGGGTTTGCGGCCTAGAGCTAGAAGACTGGGTGGCACGGAAGGAGGCGAGTCCAGTGACGTCAGGGCAGTTCATCATGGCACTATGGCGTAGTGCTATCTGACGCGGAGTGTACACGATTGGCTTTCTTAGGGCCGAGTGTGTCTTGGCCATGATGGCTGTCATCGTATTCGATCGGGAGCAGGCAGTGCTTTTCAACTGGTGTAGTGTAGCACGGTCGCTCATAGCTCAGTGGAGTTCTTAGCGGCTAGCTCAAACCAGCGAGTCATAGGTCAACTTTTGTAGGACCGGTTCGAACTATTTGTCACGAGACAGTTCGATCAATCGATGCGCTTGTTTAAGGATCGATCAAGATCACGATCTAGAGAGGTAGTAGGCCGATTGAGTACGGGTTGTGTCTTGGTATGTCAGTCTCTCATTTGATCATCCAGCCTAGTGAGGCGTTTGGGCTGTTGGCTTATCAGACCGATGTCATGGTCTTCATTCTCGTCATCCTATTCGATTGATGGCGAGCAGAGCGCAGCCCACGGTGCAGTGTAGCGCGGCTAGTATTGCATCGCGTGGGAGAGGCAGCGTTTTACATTGGGATGGTGGGTTGGGTCGGTTGTCACTAGCCGCGGTTGTTATGTACGGCGGGGGAGCTGACTCAAGTGTGTGATGTATGAATGTAATGATTTTAGGTACATCTTTGTAGCAGT
>PGCI01000377.1:0-83437 GCA_002873125.1 Puccinia coronata f. sp. avenae | reverse complement strand
GAAACTACTTATGGTTATGCAATTGAGTGTGAACCATTGACAGAGTTTTCTATAGCAGAAATACAAGCTGAGTCCCATCAACCCCAAACTTGGAACAGCAATTGTCATTCCCCACATGTGGAAGATGCTAGGCTTATGAGATGCAAACCAGATAAAGGGAAAGCCCACTTGATTGGTTCCAAACAATCACCCCTGTTTTAATTAACAACCAAGAATACTCTTGTTTATTAGACAGTGGCGCCTCTTGTTCCATAATTAGCAATCAACTTCTGAATAAAATCTCCTCAGATTGGGGAAAACTCCCTCATGCCCATTACTCATGCTAGATTCCACAGCTGCAGTGACCAACTTAAAGCTTTGGGAATTATAGAATTGGCCCTCATCTTCCCTCATACTAAAGGATCAGTAAGGATTGTTGCAGAGTTTGTAGTCATGGAAAATGCCAGAATGAACTACTTGATCTTGGGAAATGATTACCAGTCTTTATACGGTTTTGACATCACTAACAGCAAAGAAAGGTACTTCACTATTGGGAATGAAAATAAGAAAAAGAAATTCAGTTTCAGATCAGAATTGTCAGACAGAACCCCCGTGTCATCAGAGATATCTGCTTTGAAGAAATCTGATCCCCGCATAGACAAGTTTGTGAAGGGAGAATTGAGTGATGCAAAGATCTATGAGAAGTTGACTTTAGACCAGAGGGAATCCTTGTTTAATATCCTCTTGAGAATAAGACAGCTTTTGCAGACACAACTCATCCCCTAGGAGCAGTAAAAGGTCATGAAGTCCATATTAAATTGACCACCGAAAGGCCTTACCCTCCATTGCTGAGAAGACCTCCCTACCCTGCCAGCCCAAAAAGCAGAGAAGCCCTCGATGAACACATAGAGGAACTGGTGAGACTGAATGTACTGAGGAAGGTGGGCCACAACGAAGTGGTAGAAATCACCACTCCAGTCATCATAGCCTGGCACAATGGCAAGTCAAGAATGGTTGGTGACTTCAGAGCCCTGAACACATACACAGCTGCAGACAGGTACCCCATCCCAAAAATCAGTGAGACCCTCACCAATCTAGCAAAAGCCAAGTTCCTCACCAGCATGGATGTCCTGAAAGGCTTTCACCAGAATGTCATAGCCCCTGAATCCAGAAAATATCTGAGGATCATCTGCCACAAAGGCATATATGAGTATCTGAGAATGCCCTTTGGAATCAAGAACGCACCTTCCCACTTCCAGAGGATGATGGACATAGAATTCAGAAGAGAACTAGAGGAGAAGTGGGTCATCATATACATAGATGACATTATCATTATGTCCAATACCTGGGAAGAACATCTTCATAAGCTTGAGAGAATATTGAAAATTGTCATCAACATGAATATGAAAATATCATTGAAGAATGTAACTTTGGTTTCCATCAAATTAAAGCCCTGGGACATGTTGTTTCTGGAATTTCCATTGGAATAGATCAGAATAAAGTAGCTGCAGTGCTACAGAAGCCCACTCCTACGAACAAGAAGGAAATTCAATCTTTTCTTGGTTTTGCTGGTTATTACAGACAACACATTGATAGATTTGCTGAAATAGCTAGACCACTAACAGAGCTTTGTAAATTGGATACTGTGTTTGAAATGACCCACCAGCGGCTAGAAGCATACAATCTTCTGATTGAGAAGTTGACTTCAGCTCCACTCCTCCTGTTCCCAGATTGGCAACTGCCTTTCAAACTGTATGTTGATGCTAGTATGACAGGCCTTGGAGCAGCACTACACCAAGTCCAAATCATTGATGGCATCAAAAGAGAAGGACCAATAGTATTCATCTCTAGACAGCTTAAAGACTCAGAAGGTAGATATGGTGCAAGTCAACTGGAATGCCTCTGTTTAGTCTGGGCCTTGGACAAATTGCACTACTACCTTGATGGCAGTGTATTTGAAGTAATCACAGACTGCACAGCTATGAGATCCCTTTTGAATATGAAAACCCCTAACAGACACATGTTAAGATGGCAAATCTCCATCCAGGAGTATAGAGGTAACATGACCATTCAGCACAGGGACGGGAACATCCATAAGAATGCAGACGGACTTAGCAGATGGGCTCTCCCCAATGATCCCAGCAACCCTGCATATGACCCTGAAGAGGAAAAAGATGATGAGAAGTTCCCCATCATGAACATAATGGGCATCCACATCACCACCTTTAAGTCTGAATTCTTTGACTCTGTGAGAGAGGGGTATCATAAGGATAACAATGCTGTAATCCTGTTACAACTGCTAGTAAAGGATTGTAAAGACCAAACATTAGCCAAAGGTTTGAATGGTACTTGGAAGACTTCATACACTGAAGGCAGATTTTCCTTGTTTGATGGCCTCATATACCACCGTGAGAAGCATAATTCTGTCCTAGTGTTAGTAGACAAAGTGACTATCAACACTATTCTGCATGAATGCCACGATAGCGTCTATTCAGGGCACCTTTCAGAAGACAGAACAGTTGAGAAAGTTGCTGACACAGCCTGGTGGAATAATTGGAGGAAAGACACTGCAGCCTACTGCGCCTCATGTGATAGATGTCAAAAAGCCAATAAAGCCACAGGAAAAAGGTTTGGGCTGCTCCAGAAAATTCAAGAACCATCCAAACCATGGGACATAATTAACATGGATTGGGTTACTTCCTTATCTCCTGGAGGAGCAGCTAGTTATAATGCTTGCCTTGTAGTAGTTGACAGATACTCCAAGACCCCCATATTTGTTCCCTGCTTCAAAGAGGACTCTGCAATGGACACACCCATCTTATTCTGGAATAGAGTGATGCCTCGAACTGGTATCCCAAAGATTATCATCTCAGATAGAGACCCTAAGTTCACATCAGAGTTCTGGACAGGACTACACAGTATGTTAGGCACCAAGCTTGCATTTTCAACAGCTTATCACCCCCAAACAGATGGCCTCGCTGAAAGAATGATCCAAACATTGGAAGACATGATCAGAAGGTTCTGCGCATATGGACTGGAGTTCAAAGACAATGATGGTTACACCCATGACTGGGTTTCACTCCTACCTATCCTTGAGTTGGCTTACAGTACTAGCATCCACTCCACAACTGGAAAAGCTCCAGCTTTATTAGAGAAAGGCTGGATACCTAACCTTCCCAAAGACTTCATTAAGCAAGGGCAGGTTGATATTCACCCCACTGCTGGTACCTACGCCAAGATGTTTGAGAATGCAAGGAAACATGCTGAACAATGCATTGTAGAATCCACTAATTATAACAAGGAGAGATGGGACAAACGTCACCAAGAACCTGAATTCAAAGTAGGGGATCAAGTCTTAATATCCACAGCAAACTTCACTAACCTAGCTGGCCCAAGGAAGATGAGAGACTCCTTTGCTGGACCATTTGTAGTTAAAGCTCTGCATGGCAAGAATGCTGTAGAAGTAATACTGACCGGTGAATTCAGCAGGAAGCATCCAACCTTCCCAGTTAGCCTCATCAAAACATACAATGACCCATCCTCCAACCAGTTCCCGTTGAGACAACAAGTGAAAGTAGTTATCCCACCACTTAATCAGCCTCCTAAGAACAAGACCATCTTGGAAATACTCAGAGAAAAAAGACTCAGAGTAGACAACAGAGATATCAAGATGTACCTTGCTAGATACAAGAGCCTTGGCGCTGATCAAGATGAATGGCTACTTGAGAAAGATATACCAGAAGCTTCCACTCTATTGAGGAAATTCAGAATTGAGAAAAGATCCAACGATTGAACCATGAAGATGATGTCCTGAGGAACATAACCTCTTTTGGTGGTAGGGAATGTCAGCCTTAGAGACAACACCATTGCCCAAAAAGGCTTCAATAATGTTCTCTCCATATTCCCCTCATTTTTCTGATCATTTTCATCTACTATTGTATATAGTTGTGATGTGTAATAGAGGAGTAATAAAGCTTTGAACATCTATTATTCTCTAAGTTCAAACCATATTGAATATATGCATTTCAATCAACAAGGTTAACCACTTCTCCTCTGGCAGGATGAAAATTTTCATCATCACTCATCAACCAACTCTGAAGAAGCACATAACACTTGGATCAACACTCCTCACTACTCAATCACACAGGTCCCATCATATCCCTACGTCGTTGTGGTCATTTGGTGTCATCTGATTGAATAGTAAGCAGTTTTCCAACTTATTCTTCTTCAAAGTTCATCTTGAGCTTTGATCTTCTCTTTTCCTTTCCCCCTTAACCTTAACCTTCTTCTTCTCTTCTCCCATTAAGAATCAAACCATATAAAACATCATAAAATCATCTAAAGCTTCATAAAACATTCATCTTTATTGCTTCTGTGGACTGTAGCTTAAATCCACATAGGTTTCCTGATAAATAACCTTTGCCAGTTTCTTTTGGCATTAAAAATCAAGGCAGTCTCTGACTGTACCCTCTCTGTTTCTTCAAGAGAGGAGGCGTAGAGTTTGCTCCGCTTAAACCCATCTCCTTTAAAGGATTGAAAAGCTTAAATCAGTCTAAAAGACTTCTATCTTATCTTTTTTCTTTATTCTTTCCCTTTTCCTTCCTTTCCTCTCCTCTAGTTGTATTCCTCCTATCCTTCTGGAATTCAACTAGTGCCCCCCAACTCTTGTGTCCTGTTGTCACCATAGAGGCACAGGCTCACACGATTACAATGATGGTGATGTTGAAATGTTTGATGAAAACTAGTAGATTAAATATTGTGTGTTGATTCCATATAACAATTGATTGTCAGAGGCTTGCTTTCTTGTGGGGTTATTGCGTAATAAGTCCTGAATATTTATCACAGATTGAAGAAGAAAAATCTTTGTTAGTATTCTTGTGTCAAGCTTTGGAAAACAATTGAGTTAGCAGTACAAACCTTTTTGCCTACGCCTTAATTAAGATGTT
The DNA here is from genome assembly GCA_002873125.1 of Puccinia coronata f. sp. avenae. Classification (NCBI taxonomy): domain Eukaryota; kingdom Fungi; phylum Basidiomycota; class Pucciniomycetes; order Pucciniales; family Pucciniaceae; genus Puccinia; species Puccinia coronata. Next base: position 78,512 of record PGCI01000377.1, on the reverse strand, counting down.
TGGCCACATGAAAGTGAGAGTTAGCTGGGCTGGTTCTCCAGGAGATGCAATCAAACCCCCGCACTGTCCCCTGATGGGACCCCCGATCTGTTCCAAACCAACACACCCGCCCAGCAGAAACTAACATGTTGACCAACTCCTCCTCCACAACATTGCAATCCCACTCATCCTTCCATCTTGCTCCGCCAGCTATATTCGGAATTGCCAAATCTTCTAAGCTCATCAGCTCCGACCACAACCCCCGCAACCATCACTACATCCTCACCATCCAGTCCCCTCGTGATACCCCACCAATCAAACCCTTGATTCTTGATGCTGGATTACATGCTGATCCATGATCATTTCTGCCTCTTACTCCACAACCTTTTGGAACCCTGTCTTATTGCATGATATTCAACGTGATGTCTTTGTATAATCTGCAACACCACTTGTTGAAACTTGCATGCAATGGAAGAAGTCCGCTCGCAATTTTTAACAATGGGTGTTGGTGCGGAGAAGTACCAAAGACAAAGGAAGATAAATAATTTTAGCAGAAGACAGGGCCTCAAAAGGCACATGGAGTTTGACCTTACAGTTGACAAATCTTCTGCGGACCCCTAACCTGATGCTAGTAATCCAACTTTTGACATTGGTCAGTTTCTTTTGCTTATCATGTCTACTCTGCCGCTGAGACTCCAGTCTGGATTGTTAACAAGTATTCAAAACAGATGTTGGACTATCATGACCCCCATCATCAAAATTGCACACACTAGAGGAACCTCGATATATCACGTTTGCGCATGGTCCTTGTGGCCGCCTGGGGTCACTGCTCCTCCTAAACCTTGTCAAACTCCCTCTTGAGGAGAATCATTTATAAAAAAAGGACACCGTCTGCTCGATAGGAACAGCACATTGTCAGCCTCTGTGATGCCAAGGGCTAGTACCTTTTAGCTACACAAGGTGATAAGAGTGCAAATGATGGGTAGAGTGGGGTATTTTCACGTAGAAAAGTAGTAAGGAAAGAAATAAAAAGAATATGGGTTTCTGCGTTACAGAAGGTGGTACCAAAGTGCTTTTCCAATTAAGGAACCAGAATGGGGACAGAAGGATGAAAGAAGTACTCACTATTGCTTCTTTCAAGCCAAAAAGCCATGTAGGGGGGTGAAGTAGAGCTTCTGGGTAGATTGGTAGGTTTCTGCGCAGGAGCTGGACACTTTGAAGGTTGATTTTAAGACTGAACACCAAGAATAAAACAGGCAAGCAGAGCAGAGTAACTGAAATAGGACAGGACACGGCGTAACTGATTGACTGTAATACTAAATGATGATGATTATGAACATTTGGCGTGAAAAGAGGGCTCTATATATACTAATTTCACTCATAGTAGAGGACCTTTCCTGCCTGTGTGCTTGTAGTTGCTGAATTTCAGTGCAATGTGGCCAATTTGGGAGATTGGCACTAACAGGGCTCATCCCAATGACACTGCTGGTCATTATTTCAGCGTCACAAGTGCTTTCCATGACCTTAATAACCTATTTAGTCATTGTAACCAAGGTAAATAGCAACACTGACGTGTGATTGTATCTGAAATGGGCCACAGATGACGGAAATGGGCCACAAATGGCTATGGCCAATCTTTAAAGGCCACGCTGGCTGTGTTAATCTTAGGTATTGAAGGTTTTTATTACTTAAACCTTGCAAATCCGTCATGTAGAATCTACCTGTACACTGGTTATGCTTGTACATACCTGGTAACTAGGTAATTGCCTATTTTCATGCATTTGGCCAATTTCCAATTGTGAGCCTGGGCCTCTACGGTGGCAGCAGGACACAAGGATATGGGGGGCAACTCAATATATTTCAAGGGAAGGAAAGACTAGACAATTAAAGAAGAGGGCTTTGAATGAAGGATAATCAAGCTTAGTAGCTGATGAGGTAAATAAGGTTGATGATCAAGGTTAAACCTTGCTTCTCTGACCCAGAAAGGGAAGGAAAAGAGCTCAATCCTAGAAAGGAGAGGAGTAGCGGAGTAAGCTCTACGCCTCCTCTGTTAAGTAACAAGAGGGTGAAGCAGCTCTTCAGCTGTCCTATTTTTTAGGCTAAAGGAAACTAGCCAAGGCTTTTTAAAGGAAAACCTATGTGGGTTTGATAGCTGAAAAGCCCACAGAAAAGCAATAATAATGATGTTAACTTCTAAGAAGAAGTGCTTCTGATGATTGATGAAGAAGAAGAGGAAAAGGTGTGATCAACTGATCAGAAGGATATTTTAAAGAGCAATAGTAGAGAGTAGTGATGAATAATCAACAACAGGTGACCCCAAATGACCACTAAGAAGTGAGGAAATGGGAGGACCTTTAGGTTGTTGAGTAATGATGAAGACTCTGAAGTAATGCTCTTGAAAAAATATGGTTCTGGTTGGATGATCTAAGGTTGTTAATCCTTCAGCCATGTGGAAGATGAACTCAGAAGATCAAATTGAATATATGCAATGTGCAAAACCATGTGCAAAACCTTGAAGATTAAATGGAATATATTCACAAAGGAAATAACTTAGAAGTGATTTAATCTTAAATCATTATTCCTCATTTATGCGGAACAACACAACACAACTATGGCACATGCAATATATGAAATTGAAGCTAGGATTGCAGAGAATCTGAGTAATGCACTGTTAAAGCCTTTTGGGCAACATTTTTGTCTCCAAGGCTGACACCAATTGGATTATATAATCCTCGCGCGGGGTTGGAGGTTTAAACCTCAATTGGGCCTAAGTCTCAAACTATACACAACACCTCAATTATAAGTCCATAATTGGTCTTTTCACATACAGTATGCATATATATCAAGTACATACGTGTGTAATGTGCATCTGTGACACGTGGGTGTGGCCAATTCTTGCAAGTAATTGGTTCAGGGTAAAGGAGTAGGAATTTGGGGGTACTTCCAGTGAGGGACCCTACATTATTTTACATGAAGATTCAGAATATGACATAATATTCTAAGTTATCCTCAAGGCTAGAAGTTATTCACACTTTCTGTAAAAAGTGGTTATTTATTTTAGTTCTAACTTATTTTTAAGGGTCCAGAACTTTGTTAAGGTTTTTGGGTAAAAATAAGGTTACTAGTTATTATTCTTACTTTTATGTGTGACTATGGTTACCTTATGATTATTCCTTATTATTATAGTTATTTCATGTCTATTTGGTATCAATTATTAGCATATGTACTATTTTCAGGGTTTGTACATATGGTAATAATGTTGTTTTTATTTTTCATGTATTTTCATTAATTTCTATATTACTAGTGTTGCTTTGTCAGGTTTTCTCTGACTCAGTAGCAAGCTGACACACATCCTGTTCATCTGCCGGACCAACCAAACACGCACTCCCCGAGGTTCGTCCTGTTTGCCCGGTCTCAATCCAAAGTGAGCTCTGCTGCTAAAATCGTGTCTCATTCAGCAAGTGTTTTCATCATTGGAATATCCAGAACAAGGTCTTGCTAACTCGGCATCTCAAAATGTACATTAATCTGGCTAGTGAAATCTGCGATGTCTCCGTCAACCATCGCAGTATGTGTTCATTTTCCATGATACGATTGATAGACTTTTGGAGTTCATAGCTCACTTGCTCCTGAGTGACACACCCGTTTATCAGCCGCTGAGTGTCCATCTAGATGGATAGCAATTCAAACCTACCTTAGAGGATGCGTGCAACCTCATCATCACCCAAAAGCGAGGGAACTGTCTTCCAATCTGCGTCTCCCTACCAGCCGACCTGCTCACCCCGGTCGCGGCCTACCTCAAACTGACCAATGGAGCCCAGTGCCAATTGGAGATCTCATCCTCAGCAAGCGACCAGACCGTTGAAGGCGTCAAGAGTTTCTTGCTGGAGAGTGTCGTTGCTGGCAGTCACCATACTCATTACAGCTTTTTTGGTAGTAGTCAGTGCTGAATTCTTGACACAGAAAAAAAAATCATGATTGGTTCTCGTTGTATATCTCCTTCCTTCATCTGTCATGGCTTAATCTCTTGTATACGTGAACTGCCAAAAAAAAGAGCTGAATTTCAGATCCTTCGCAAGTTTTAAGGACAGGCAAAAACTATACGATTGCAGGAGACCCTTTAGTTCCTCCTCTGGGTTGACTTGACACAGAACTTGCTCTGGATAGCAGTCGCATGTATCCTCTTCAACCCCCTCTTCTGGAACTACGTAGCACGGAAAGGTACTTCTCACTTACTCACTCACTCATTGCCACCAGCACACTCACTACCATGTATATTGACATTCATCTCCAGAACACTCCACTCACTTTCTCACTCGGCTAGCAGGATCAGCGCATAGAGGATGCTATCTAATCGGCGCAACCATCTTTGTCATAGGCATCATCAGAGATCACTTGTCAGTCCCATCCTATCAATCATCCACTCATTCATGCAAAAAAGCTAAATGATATGAAGGCACATGTTTTTTTAGTTACAAACAGGCATTAGAGTACCAACCCACACATGCAACACTCAACCAGCCGATCATCCAATCCTTTGCAAAAGCTTCATTTGCTCTCGGATACGTGCTCGTCATGACTTCCATGTGGTCACTGGGCTTCACCGGCACCTACCTGAGTGACTACTTTGGAATCCTGATGGACCACATGGTCCAGGGTTTCCCCTTCAACTGCACCTTAAGCCCCATGGATAACGGGAGCACACTATGCTTCCTTGGAACTGCCCTCAGGTATGTACCGTAAAAAAAAAAAACTTGTATACAACTCATCCACTTCATCATACATACATTCTACAGTTATCAATCACCCGCTTGGGTCATCTTGACTGGGCTAGTCTATCTCGTCTACCAAGTGGCGCTCAAGTATGAAGAGTTGAGTCAAGACCTACTTCCATTTAAAAATGAAGCTACCCCCTATTGACATCTCTCTCAAGATCAGTCCATTCACAGCTGACATATATTGTCAAAGGGACCTCAAATCATCAAAAACTCAATAAACACACAACATCCGTCCGCTGTGAGCCTGGGCCTCTACGGTGGCAACAGGACAAAAGGTATGGGGGGACAGCTCAATGTATTTCAAGGGAATGAATGACAAGAAAATATAAGATGAGGACTTAAGGAATGATGAACAAGCTTTATAAAGCTTAAGATGATAATCAAGGTTGAAAACTTGCTTCTCTGACCCTAGGAGGGGAGGAATGATGCTCAATCCTAGAAAGGAGAGTCAGTAGCGGAGTGATCTCTACGCCTCCTCTGTTAAGTAACAAGAGGGTGAAGCAGCTCTTCAGCTGTCCTATTTTTTAAGCTAAAGGAAACTAGCCAAGGCTCTTTAAGGGAAAACCTATGTGGGTTTAATAGCTGAAAAGCCCACAGAAAAGCAATAAGAATGATGTGATAACTTCTGATGAGAAGTGCCTCTGAGTGATGAGTGATAAAGAGAAAAGAGGTGTGTGATCAACTGATCAGAAGACTAGATAGTAGAAGAATGATGAGGATAGTGAAGACTGGTCAACAACAGGTGACCCCAAATGACCACTGAGTAGTGAGGAAATGGGAGGACCTTGAAGTGTTGAGTAGTAATGACTAATCCTGATGGATTCTTCTTCTGATGTAGTGGTTCTGGTTGGATGATCTGAGGATGTTCTTCTGAGTTCCATGTGGAAGATGAACTCAGAAGATCAAAATGAATATATGCAATATGAATTAAACTTAGAATTTAATTAGAACTTAGAATATTATTCCACTCTTCAGTGAAATAATACAATACAACTATTGCACATGCAATATATGAAATTGAAGCTTGGATTACAGAGAATCTGAGTAAGGCACTGTTGAAGCCTTTTGGGCAAAAGTGTTGTCTCCAAGGCTGACATTCCTTACCACTGAAGAGGTTCTGTCTTCTTGATCAAAAGAAGAAGGGACCTAAGTTGAGTTCAAGAGATCTGACTTTTTTATGAAATTAGAAAATTATTATTATCATGATTTTTTTTTTTTTTTTTTTAACTGTACTGATGGACATGAAGTGTTTCCTGTCAGATTGAATTAATGAATTCCCTAAGAAAAGAGTTGTAAGGGATCTGATTGGAATGATCATTTCATTGCATCTAAGAGATTTTAATGGACTTGCAGGGTGCATTTTTAGATGAATAATAACAAGGTTAAAATAATTCACTTGAAGGATGAAGACTAGTCAATTATTTTCAAAACCTATGCAGCTTGAATCTTTGGAAGCAGAGAGAAGATGCAAGATTCACCAATTTTGATTCATTCATTGTGGCAATAACAAAGCTGAAGCTCTGTTGTGAATTGAGGCAATTTTTTATCCTTTGTGTCTTTGAATGGCTTAGAATTAGATGCTTACGGAGATGATTGGATCCACTTTCTCAGAGAGTTCCAACAATGGGAGATTCAAAAGAAAAGTTGGTGATGCCATCATCATCTGTATCAAGTGGTAGATCAGACAAGCAAAGATGAAGAGCAGCAAGATAGGCTGATATAAAAATAGTCATAGAAGCAGTCATGAAAAGCACATATATTACCAGGATTCCAATACTTTTGGTCCTGTTGGATGCTCTCCTACTTCTCAAGACTCTACTTATTTGCAGTGACACAAATTTAACTTGGGTCACATTGAAGGAGTAGATTGATAGACACAACCTTGGGTCTTGGTAAATTTGGTGGCTCTCAATGAGTCTGGGCAGATTGTTTTTCTCAAAAGGATATCTAATGCAAGTCTTGTGCATAGATTGGTGGACTGCTTTGCGTTTGGCAGGTATGTTGTTGGAAAGATGGTCCATCCTAGGAGGTTTTGTTTCTCCAGGGTGCTCTATCCCTATGAAATCCTCATCATTTGGGTACTTGCAAAGATTGTTTGTATCATCAATATCTTGTCCAACATAGGTGCTCTGGTTGACTCTCTGGATGATAAAACTTGATTGAGGCAACAGTTGATGTTGCAGGCAGGCAAGTTCTTGGAGTTTTGAATCATTGCTCTTGGCAGGTGATCAAAAGGTGAATGACTTGGATTGAAGAAACTCCAACTAACCTTTTGATTAGGAGAATCTTTTCCATTCTAACAAGCCATTGAACATCAAAATTGAGCTTGAAACAAAGATAGCACAATATCAACTTTGCAATGTACATATTTAGTTATGGGGCTCAAGTTTCAAACCCATTTTTTTTCACAGCTTGTGTTTGTGAAGTAGTATTGAAATCATTGGCCGCTGGAGATTTCTCTTAGTTCTCCATCCTTCATAATCTAGCAAATTTCTGGCTATCTCTGTGTCTAGAAACTTTCTGGCTATCTCTGTGGTTAGAGTTGGCGCCAAAGACACTCAGTTGCTGTTCCCTATCCAAGTGTCATTTGTTGAAATCACACTGCACAAGTGATAAAGAAGCTCATATGGTTTTTCCCCATTTGGTCTTGGCGCTCAGGAAAACACCTTGATCAATTCTAATGTGCAAAAAGTTTGATGAAGTTTCTTCACAGGCTGACTCCGTTGAGTTGTATACATCCTTCCTTTCACAAGTTTGGAGTTATATATAGCTTTGATTTAGTTTGATCAAGTCAGAGGCGATTCAAGTCTCTTGGAGCGGGGACTGGTGTAAATTCTTTCAATTCAGAAGCTAAGGAAGCAACCTGGGAGTTGACCAGTGACAGAGATAATAGCTCCCATTGGAGGCAATCCTCCAACCCAAGTTCAACTTGAAAAGCTGAGCCGCGGCAAGATTACGTTCTTAGCTTTTATGATCAAAAGGGTTTAACAAAGAAAATACTCTATTAATTTTGCAGAGTGTTATTCCCAATGGTTAAATTCATACTTCAAGTAGATTACAATCATAACAAGTAGACAGAACTAATATGGACTGTCTTCGGTTGGTTGCTCATGTAGTTGACCTCTAGATCTGAGTGGAGGGAGGTGGTCTGTTGGTCGGAGCATTGCGCGTTGGGACCGTTGGTCTAGGGGTTGGGGGTTGCACCCTCAGCTCTTTGGCATGAGACAGCGGCGGCAGTGGTGGTTGCGGGTATTGCGGTACGAACAGCAGAGGCGCATGAGGGCCATGAGAGCTATACACTTGTGATATACCAAGTGACCTCTCTCAGCAGCGGTAATTGCTAGCCTGAAGGGAGCTTTATTGGTTGACTGGTTCTACAACAGTAGTCAAGGTGGTAGGAGGACCTGTTCGCAAGATTTTCTTTTCAACATTAGCTCGTCTAAGATAGCTGAAGTTGAGAGCCTGTTGCGAGTGGAGATGAGTCCTTATCTTGGGGAGGACTGTACTGATTAGCGTTGAGATGTTTTGCTTCTTGAGACTTGTTTGAGATCGTCTCGGGCTCTCTGTTTGAGAAGGAGAGGGCTATCACCCTGGAATTGTTCATAGAAGGGGAAATCTCTGTATAGAAATGTGTCCACTACCAAGCTTAACAAGGCTGGCGGAGGCTGTCTTGCTTGCGAGCTCTTGCAGCACCTGAGGGACAGAGCTCATACCAATTTTGGAAGCTTGGAAGCCATTGGGATCATCTCGCGAGTCCAGCTCTTTGCTGCACTTTGGGCAAGAGACCCTTCAGTGACTACTGATACTGAGCTTATAAGTGCTGACTGTTCTTTTGACAACTACAGAAACTTAATGCGGTGAAGATATTAGAATTTTGGATGTTATAGACCGATTCTAAGCTTTCATGCGAATCTATTGAGCTACACAACACCAAAATTGACTGAGAAATGAGATGAAGATAGTACATTTGGTGCGGATCAAACAGAACAATCATCAGATGTAACTTGCTCTACGACAAGTAGTTATTGATCCAGACATTTTCGTGAAAAAGGTTCATCATGAACTATGATAAGCAGTGAGAATCCAAAGTCTATGGTAATTGGTTGGTCTGCTCACGACTGATGGGTTGGACTGTGGTCCTTCCCTTTATGGCAGCCTCTGTCCTGAAAACAAGAACATCTTCCTTAACTTTGCTGCTGCATTGCAGAGGGATCTCTTGGCTTTGACCAAGAATTTGCCAATCTCTATCATCCTGGAGGTTGTGTCTAACCTTTGGCGGCAGTGCTTCCTCCTGCCCCTGCCGCAATAGTTGTTGGGGCGCGGTTAAAGGGTTGGACTGCAGTGCTGTTAGCTGGTATTGCGCCAGGTCTGTTGGTAGTTGTAAAAAGGGGGTTTATCCCAGATGGTAATGATGTTACTGTATATAGCTCATGTTGAAGTTCTAGTTAGCTAGAGGGAAGCAGTTTTTTAATCCGACGCATCAAGCTTTCCAGGAGGGGTATGGTAGTAAAAAAGGTTCTTGAATGATGTGGAGGCATCGGCAGTGACAGTAGTAGTAGAAGCGCAAACGTCAATGTTTGTCCTTCTTGGACAGCTTTTGTTTTGCTCCCGAAGTAGCTTGTGCCTTAAAGGACCTGAAGAGGATGATCCCCTTGGTTTTGGGAGATCATCGCTATCACTTCGCCCCGGACCATAGGCAAGGGTTGTGATAGGGACTCAATAGGATTCTCAAGCTTTTACGAGCAACATTTTCTCATCAGGTGGGTATTGTTGGTTGAGAGGGTCTGAAGGTAAAGAGACCATTGGCCGTCTAGGATCCCGGAGGTCATCCCCACTTCTTCAGAAGAGATGCTTACCGATGAGATTGCCACCATCTCAGAAGAGATGCTTACCGACGAGACTGCCACCATGCTCTTGGGACCTAGAAAGGTCATGGGACTTGGTATTGGACATGCGGAGTTGGTTGACAGACCCAGAGGACCTGATTGGTTGGACAAGGTGGTCAGCACACTCTGGCAATTGATTTGATCCCAAGAGCTGACTTGCAAACAGTTGCTGTTGAAGAGTATCAATGCACTATGGTTCTCGTTCAGGATATACAAGGGCAAGTCTCTTGCCGTTCCTGACGCGTGTGGAAACAAGCTTCCCTGCTGGTGTGTAGTAGGAAGAAGGGTCTTTGGCAAGTAGAGAGCCACTGAAGGCAATGATAGCACATGACTGTTGTGAATTCTCAAGCCGCTGGGATCTGATTGGGACAACGGTTTATGTAGTTCATACAGTCTTTGTGAGTTGTTTAACAAAGGGACAGGAACTAGAGGTATGAAGCGGAGAAAGTTATCCAAGTCCGTGTTCTTGGACTCCATGAGGCTTGTTCTTGATTCGACAGGATCCTTCAACAACAGCTAGGCAGAGCTCATGAAAGACAGGAATGTGGAGGTTTTCTGCGTTCTGGCCATGTTTGAATTGCTTTAGCTCTTCGCGCACGGTATCTTAAGAGGAGTGCTTATAGAGCATAAGAGTTAGAATGGATGCTGCAATCTATGTGTATCTGGATAGATGGATAGAAGTAGGAGCAGTTAGAGAGTGAAAGAACGGAACCTTTGCTCTGATGGGCCTCTTTCATAGTCCTCTCATGGCAAAGGAGGGCCGGTAGACCATTTTGTCTATGAGAAAAAAATTGGTCGGTACGGATGTGATTCGCAAGCGGTGGAGAAACTGAAGTTACTATCAGGGTCCACTTGTTGATCTCGCGGCTACAACGAGTCAGAGGGGGACGGTGGATATAGTGTTGATTATGTGTTTCATCGTTCCGTCGGGAAGTGACCCGGATGGTTTAAGATGACCATAAACTAGGAAGTTGATGTTCTTCACGTCCAATGATTGGATCGAAGGTGCGACAATGGCTTGAGATTACCATAAACTAGGGAGGTGGGAGGTGATACGGGTATGCCAAGTCGAGAAGCAGCTGTGACGACAAATGGTAGCGGTTGTGGTGGACCGGTGGATATTGGAGTCCACGAGTCCTAGTTGATGAGATTACCGGCACGGGGCTGCTTGATTGGTTGGTTTGCAATCAGATCGGGATCTGAATCAGCGGCGTGGTCTTTGAAGAGCCCAGACGTGGGGGGATGGAAGAGCGGTTCTACGTTCTCCACTTGAACGGGATAAATGTGGTGTTCCGAAGTGAGCGGGAGATGCGCAATCACGGTAACGGGGATGGAGTGTAGATCCAAGGTTAATCAGCTTCGCCATGCTTATGAGCGGGAAGGAGATGTATGGGAAAGAAACCTTGTGTTGAAGGATTTACTTTGTTTGGTAGTTTTTTTTTTTGGGTATGGTTTGGCCTTGGTGATCCTATGCAGGAGGCAGGAAGGATGATGAAGATGAAAATCTATTATTTCAATCCTGCGGGGAGGAGAGGTCTTGAGTCTAAAAATTCCCGATGAGGCCCCCAATTGTGAGCCTGGGCCTCTACGGTGGCAACAGGACACAAGGTATGGGGGGACAGCTCAATGTATTTCAAGGGAATGAATGACAAGAAGATATAAGATGAGGACTTAAGGAATGATGAACAAGCTTTATGAAGCTTAAGATGATAATCAAGGTTGAAAACTTGCTTATCTGACCCTAGGAGGGGAGGAATGATGCTCAATCCTAGAAAGGAGAGTCAGTAGCGGAGTGATCTCTATGCCTCCTCTGTTAAGTAACAAGAGGGTGAAGCAGCTCTTCAGCTGTCCTATTTTTTAAGCTAAAGGAAACTAGCCAAGGCTCTTTAAGGGAAAACCTATGTGGGTTTAATAGCTGAAAAGCCCACAGAAAAGCAATAAGAATGATGTGATAACTTCTGGTGAGAAGTGCCTCTGAGTGATGAGTGATAAAGAGAAAAGAGGTGTGTGATCAACTGATCAGAAGACTAGATAGTAGAAGAATGATGAGGATAGTGAAGACTGGTCAACAACAGGTGACCCCAAATGACCACTGAGTAGTGAGGAAATGGGAGGACCTTGAAGTGTTGAGTAGTAATGACTAATCCTGATGGATTCTTCTTCTGATGTAGTGGTTCTGGTTGGATGATCTGAGGATGTTCTTCTGAGTTCCATGTGGAAGATGAACTCAGAAGATCAAAATGAATATATGCAATATGAATTAAACTTAGAATTTAATTAGAACTTAGAATATTATTCCACTCTTCAGTGAAATAATACAATACAACTATTGCACATGCAATATATGAAATTGAAGCTTGGATTACAGAGAATCTGAGTAAGGCACTGTTGAAGCCTTTTGGGCAACAGTGTTGTCTCCAAGGCTGACATCCGCTTACCTCTTCAAAATTGGGTGGGAAGAATTTACCTCATATATTTGCGTTGAGAAAAATCTCTCAACATACTTCAATGCCAAGAAGAAGAAGAAAAAACCCCTGCTCATCAAGGCCATGTGTTTCTTATTTTTATCTTGATATCTGATCATAAAAATCATTGTATCCATACTCGTTGACTGCTTGAATTCAAAACATTCCTGCTCCAGTACATATACAGGAGCATCCCCCGCACCCACTAGGGTGACAATTATTTGCCACACATGTATTAGCACTTGCTCCCGGTTTGGGTTACAAGATGCTGTAACGGGTCAGATGGTACACTTTGAGCTGAGCTAAACTCCCCCCATTCATAGGTATCACATTGCTTGCTTTTCACCCTAACACTCATTTTTCATTTCATTCACTAAGCCTTTTCTATAATCTACCAGGCAGTGCAACAGGTTATGTATCTTATGACTGTGTATTCCACTTTGAACCCACCACACACTGTCCCTTGTCGAATCCCATCTATCTTCTTGTCAGATTGAGCAAACTTGGACCAGGTTGTGTTTTCCTACAATGATCAGTTTGGTAAGAAAACATGTTGCTTTGACAATTGGTCTCCGTGCCTCAAACTATTGACCGCCGTCGAAGCAAAGAATCTTTGGGTTGCATTGGATCAAGCTTATGAGGCTGCAATTGATTAATCCGTAGGTCTCAACCATGACCGTTTATTTCACAAGCCTAATAAACCATGGCTGTTGTCAAATTTACATATATGTAGTGTGGGTGGTCCATCCGGAGGGATGGGTGGTCTACCTTCCGGTGGGATGGGTGGGCCATCAGGTGGCTATGGCGGTCCATCCGGTGGAATGGGTGGCCCATCTGGGGGCTATGGTGGTCCTTCCGTCCAGGGGCTCTGGTTCCTACAGCTCTCCCGGAAGTGGTGCGGCCATGCCAGGCGGCCCGCGCCCCTTGGGTTTGTACAGAAGCCCTTCAAACTCGTACAGCTCTCCGGCCTCCTCTCCAAGCGCTTGTCCCCCGCCAAGTTTGTACAGCTCCCCGGCCTCCGCCCTGCTCCACCTCCCACTCCGCTGGCCATAGACCGCCTCATTGGCCTTGATCATGCCACGGGGCCTGTCCACTGCAGCCTGGCCAAGCTGGGTTTCTAGTGTGCTGCCGTGCTGCTTCTCCCCACCTCAAAATGATCCAAAATCGGCTCCAACTCCAATCCCGTGCCCACCCAACCCTTGCGAGCTTTTTCACGCATTCCTGCGACTAGATCTGATGCGCGCAGAGGTAGCGGTTGCTGCTCAGCTGCTGCAGGTGGTATGGGGGTGGGGATCTGAGATCCATCAGTGCTGCCGGTGACTTGTCTTCATGGCAACCTGGTGGGTGGGATGCTGGATAGATCATAGCCAGCAAGACCCAGAAGTACAATTGGCTCTTTTTGATCCTCATTTCAGGTGGGCTAAGCCACCATCTACCTTGTGGTATTGCTATCCCAATATTTTGCAGCCAGTGCCCTTGCCGCCCATATCAAAGCACCAATTGCCACAGGTTCCCACATATGATCACTGGAAGTAATTGACCCTGTGATTCCCAACCCCAGGGATCATTTGTGAAAAAGCATGCCTGAAGAAAGGAGTGAGAAATTAACTTGGTGCACGTGGGTGAAGTCAACAAAGACCTGCTGGGAATAAATTAAAACATGGAAGTAGGTGACAAAGAAAGCATTTGGAGAAGAGTAACAAAACCAGATAATTTGTATCCTTGGTATGGAGATGGAAAAAAAAATGCATAGTGGGAAAACTCTAAAGCATGTAAGAAAATTCCAACAACTTATTTCTTGCAGTTCATGGAGAGGCAAAAGAATTGGATCAGAAATCATGATGTCAGGAATCATGATGGAAAAATCGTGAGTGAAGAGTAATATTGAAGAGTTAAAACAATGCTGTGAGCTGAAATATGAATAGGTGATACATGATGTGCATTTAGAAATACCATTTCTCAGAAATATAAAAAAGTGACAATTTCAAAGATATCATGATTATTTTCCATCTTTTTTACATCATAAAAGGGTATGAATTGGGAATTAATATGGGTTATCCTCTGGATTTTCCTGTCTTATGCCAGACTTGACAAGTAACTGAACATAATGTATGCAGTTCAGGGATAAAACACAAAATATGTCACAAAGCATTTTTTTTACAGATAACACTACAAAAATTTGTAATTTCACCTAAAGAAAAAACTACTGTTTGGGTTAAGCAAAATGTTAACTTTTTTCAACAAAATGGCTCAGTAATAAAAATTGAGCAAAACTGAGCATGCTCAGCAAAATCCCCCAAAGTTGCCATAATGAATAAAAATCATTTCTGCTCAGTTTCTAAAAAAAAACAAAAATTGCTGAGCATGCTCAGTAAAGCTTATTTTTCACTTCTGACCATTTTCTGTAAAATTGGGTATATGTTTTGCCCATCCCAATTTTACATTTTCTTTCTGGGCAGAGTGGCAAATTTTTGTAGTGTAATGTTAAAAAGACCAATTTTTTTGCAATCAATACCCACACACCGGAAAAGAGTTAAAGTTTGGGTTATCTTCACCCTCCTCATGGAAATTTTTTCCACTAACGGAAATTAGACAACATTTGCAGTGAATCACTCTCTGAGGAAGACAGCTGGCAATGGGAGCTGAATGAGCTGTTAATGTATGCTAGGTGAGCAGGCCTAAGGAGCTTGTTGAGCTGGCCATAGGAACTGGTTGAGCTGGCCATGGGAGCTGGGTAGTCTGGGGATGGGAGCTGGGTGAGCTGGCCACAAGATCTGGGTGAGTTTGCCATGGGAGCTGGACAAGCTAGTCACGGGAGCTGGGTGAGCTAGCCACAGGAGCTAGGTGAGCTGGCCATGGGAGCTGGGTGAGCTAGATGAGCTGGAGATTGAGAGCTGTGTTGGAAATCCAGTCTCTCCTTTTTTTTCTCCTCTTTTTTCCCTTCTTGCATATGCATTGTTGTGCCCTGATGACCCACATGTCAGCCATCACTTGTAGCTGGATAAAACTGAGCCTCTCTCTCTAGCAATAAATCATCAGTCCTAGCCACGCTTGATCCTGAGGGCCCTAGATCCCCTCTGCAAGAGCCCTAGATCCTCTCATCCTCGGCGCTTTCCTGAGTCTTTGCGCACAGTCTCCTTGGCCCTTTGCTGGCCCTATCACCATTTTTCACCAAGCTGGTTGAGCCGGGTGAGCTGGCCATGGGAGCTTGGGGAGCTGGGAGTTGGAGCTGGGAGAGCTGGAAGTTGAAGCTGGGTGAGCTGTCCACAGGAACTGATTTAGCGAAGGGTGGGAGCTGGGGGAGCTGGCCAGGGTAGCTGCATAAGCTGGTCACGGGAGCTGGGTGAGCTGGCCACAGGATCTGGGTGAGCTGGTCATGGGAGCTGAGGGGGCTGGCCATGGGAGCTGGATGAGCTGGCCATGGGAGCTGAGGGAGCTGGATGAGCTGGCCATGGGCGCTGGTTGAGCTGGGGGTGGGAGCTGGGTGAACCAGGTAAGCTGGCCATGGGATCTGGGTGAGTGGCAACGAGAACTGATTTAGCTGGGTTAGCCGGGTAAACTGGCCTTGGGATCTGGGTGAGTGGCCACAGGAACTGATTTAGCTGGGTGAGCTGGCCATGGGAGCTGGGTGAGCTGGATGAGCTGGCCGTGGGAGCTGGGGGAGCTGGCCACAGGAGCTGGGTGAGCTGGCCACGGGAGCTGGGTGAGCTGGGGATGGGAGCTGGGTGAGCTGGCCACGGGAGCTGGGTGAGCTGGGGATGGGAGCTGGATAAGCTGGCCATGGGAGCTGGGTGAGCTGCCTACGGGAGCTGGATGAGCTGGGGGTGAGCTGGGGATGGGAGCTGGGTGAGCTGGATGAGTTGGCCATGGGAGCTGGGTGAGCTGGCCATTGGAGCTGGGTGAGTTGGCCATTGGAGCTGGGTGAGCTGGCCATTGGGGCTGGGTGAGCTGGCCACAGGAGCTGGGTGAGCTGGCCATGGGAGCTGGGTGAGCTGGCCATGGGTGCTTGGTGAGCTGGATGAGCTGGGTGAGCTGGATGAGCTGGCCATTGGAGCTGGATGAGCTGGCCATTGGAGCTGGGTGAGCTGGCCATGGGAGCTGGGTGAGCTGGCCATGGGAGCTGGGTGAGCTGGCCATGGGAGCTGGGTGAGCTGCCCACGGGAGCTGGGTGAGCTGGCCATGGGAGCTGGGTGAGCTGGCCATGGGAGCTGGGTGAGCTGGCCACGGGAGCTGGGGGAGCTGGCCACGGGAGCTGGATGAGCTGGGTGAGCTGGGGGAGCTGGCCACAGGAGCTGGGAGAGCTGGCCACAGGAGCTGGGTGAGCTGGCCATTGGAGCTGGGTGAGCTGGCCATTGGAGCTGGGTGAGCTGGCCATGGGAGCTGGGTGAGCTGGCCATGGGAGCTGGGTGAGCTGGCCACGGGAGCTGGGGGAGCTGGCCATGGGAGCTGGGTGAGCTGCCTACGGGAGCTGGGTGAGCTGGCCACGGGAGCTGGGGGAGCTGGCCACGGGAGCTGGATGAGCTGGGGGAGCTGGGGGAGCTGGCCACAGGAGCTGGGAGAGCTGGAATCCCTGGAGCTGGAAGAGCTGAGCGCGCTCAGCTCCCTGTGTCATCCATTCCAAACGGATGATGAGAACACAAGATCTTCCATTTGGGATGGAAGAAAAAAAGTGCCATGCCTCCTGCAACCAATCATCAAGGCTCATTCCTATTACACCACTCCAATCTATGTATACTCTCTGGAATCAATGATTGTGTAACTAGAGATGCTTGTGGGCAGGAGGAGCACAATAAAAATCATGTCTTCTTCTGATGGCCTGATAATCCAATTAGCATCAATGTTCATGCTGTTTTGTTGAATCAGTCACATACAAGTAACCTAAAGTTGTTCACAGATGCAAGAAAGATATCAGTATTGACGCAATAAGCAAGAAGCAAAAAGCCATAGACGGAACTGTTTATGTAACTACAATTCCTTGAATTTGCTAGTTGGTTTTTATTAATGTGGCCCATCTTGGCTCACCCACACAGCCAGGGGATGAAATGGCACCTGTGTGTCTCTGGCATCAGAAACCACCCCCCTCTCATCCCTAATCCTAACCTCAAGGCTTTTGCCATCTGGGGCCTCGACGCCGGCGGCTTGTCGGACAGATCATTGAGTGATTTTTAAAAAACACACACACACACACGCGTTTGGTTATTCTCCCTCTCCTTTGTGTACTTTTTTTTTATTCATGTCAGGCCGCCTATACCAGCCAAGCGACTTGTGGTGTCAGAGCAGTTGTTTGGGATCCTTTGCCACGAGCGCAAGCGGAACGCCACATCGGATAAAGTGAATGCTTGTTGGGAGCAAGAACTTGCAACCATCATGTTCACCCCGTGCATGTCTCTGATGCTAGCCTCAAGGCCTTCTTGCCGTATGAGGACTCTTGGCGCTAGTGAATCTTTTGGCGGATCATTGAGTGATTCTTAAGCCCAAAAACAACAACAACAACCCCTGTCTTCTTTCTCCCTCCTTGTTTGTACTTTTTTTTTCTTATGCACGTACGTCACAGTTACCCCCTCCTCAACGGAAACGGTGTGCTATTTACTTTTTCTTGCTACATATGTATTCCCCTTCTCTTGTCTCCCTTGCAAAAAGCAGATCTAATATATAGTTGTGTGTGTTTGTGTGTTGTTACTTACTACACCATCCAATTGTAATCAAAAAAAGTAAATTATCCGCCCTTTTTCTTTCCCTTGTTTGCCGCTACAAAAAAAAAGAAGACTGGTGTGCTGTGCTGGTGTGGTCGCGTCATGATTTGGATAACTATCTGGTAATGAGTAAAAGAAGAGAGACAGTTGACCTGAGTCTTCCAATCCACTACTACATCCAGTTTTCAGCTTGGGTTTGACCACTTCCCTAGGGGTGTCCAGAGGTTGTCTCCCCAACCCACCAGTATATGTGCCAAATGGAAAAATAGCAATTGGGTATTATACAGTCTATACATAAATACATAGATAATTTTTAGATCAATACACAAATATTTTTTACCTAAATACACAAACGTTTTTCAATCAAAAATTCTTGGCAATAACAGCCAACACTTGCATTCATGCTTGCATGAGAGACTTCCATCATAAAATCATAAGTCTCAACCACACCAAAAACCCGCTCTCCTCAGAGTACAAAGAGAAAATAAGTGAGCCCTGTTCTGCATTTTCAGCAACTCTGTGTTGTTCATGCTTAATCTTGCAATCTGAATAACCCATTTAGGTGCTTTGTTGATCATGGCGAGAGGATTTGAGGGCAAAGGTGGAAAGCGGCAGTGTAAATGTCGATGTCCTTGGACCACTCAAGGAGTTTCATTCCAGCAAGACTTTACACGTGGTTCTCAACAATTCATCCGTACACTCTGCCAGCAGTCCCGGGGATCTCAGGCTCGTGACCACAACCATATTTCTTGTCTTCACGGATTAAATGATCTTGATTACGTAGCTAATTCAGATGGGAATCACACCCCCCCACCTGAGTTCATTGATCACCGATTCCAAAGACTGGCTGCATATTTACAAGGCAAGGATTACATGCGGAGAAAAATTCTTGAGGAACAGAATTGGGAGGAAGTATATGAAAAAATGTTTTTTCAATTCTACAAGTGTGCCAGCAAGACATCAAATTGGGGTGATACAGGTAATTGGGATCAAGATTGGAAGCCAAACTGTGACTGCCACAAATTTTGAGAACGACCTGTAGTTCTGATTGACCTCCTCAGTTGAGTCCCTGATGAATATATGAACTCAAAGCTTGCTGACCTATCCATTCCCACTTTACTTGAAGCACGGAAGCAGGAGATAATCCAGTTTTGTGATTGCCACCTGGATCAAGTAAGACTCATCCAGGTGGGCTATATTGGTGGATCACCAAAGTATCCTCAAACTGCATTCTCTATCCGGTTGCTCAGATTCCATCACATCCTCTGGAAATGAAGTGGTGTAGCTATGGCACCTTTTTCAAAAGCAATAGATGAGTTTCTTGATTCACATAGCCCACTGATATTGGTTCCAAGCCATACCAATAATCATGAAGAAAACATATTCACTGTGAGCTACGTACCCTTTTAGTTTTCTCATACTTGGTAAATCATCCAATACAAATTTGAATTTTCCCCCAGACGCGCGAATGGAGACAAACAATGACATCTGCCGTTGATGCCTACCAAGAAATGATTCGCCAAGAGAAAGAGGTAACAGATAAAATGCTTGATCCTGGGCCTTTACAGAGGCTTGCAGACATTTGTCCCAAATGCTATGGCCCTCATGTACCTGGAAAACGCAATGACAAGCCTGATTATATCATCTGTATGGACGGTAATTTCCAGCATTGAAGGCACATGAAAGCAAGTGTCGAGGTCCCACACAACACCAAAACGCCTAGTATTTTTCTTTCTCAGGCTGAGGTAATGCACATGGAGCGAACAATTAATCAGCAAGGTGTGGAGGAGGCGGCGGGTATTCCTGTGAGCACAAATCCCTGATTATTGTACCCTTATAATTCATAATATCCAATCCTGAAACATACAGCCTTAAGGACCGATGCACTCAGCAGCACACGGCTGCAGATGATGTTGGCACTGGCAGCACCTGGAGGGAATGCGATGATACTGGTTTGTTTGGAATGGCTTGCCGTCATGACCAAATATTGAACCTGATTAATATCGTCAAGAGTGGTGAAAAGTGTGTATTATCCCATTTCCCCCGGACCCAAATCAGATTTTGATGGAATGACTGACTGGATGTCCTTTATGTCGTTTGGTGATTTTCTAAAGGTACTACTTTCCATTGACCATGATCAATAGTATGATTGAAAAAACAAAAGATCACGGTAATTATACAAAAAGCCTGGCATTTTTGTATGATATTGGCGGTAACATTGAAAAGGGTATTATTCGTGTGTTTAGTAATCAACAGATTTATCAAGACTTTCTCATGGCCTTTTAAATTTGTTGCACAGCTCATTTCAATCTATTAATATCCACTTCAGCGGGATCAATTCTCTGGTCCCCGGCAACTCAATCTTCTCAGGTTTGGGACTAGTGTCTTCCATGCATACGTGCATCAGTGGTCCTGCCAACTTCAATTCAACCCCCAATTGAATAGTGGTATGGGGTTCCAAACATGACACAATTTTTCAATTTTTATTTTATCTATTTCCCTTATCATTTTCTCTTATATTTCTCTTGTTTCTTCTCTATCTCTTTTCCCTTTCTCATTTTTTTCTCCTTTATCCACTCAGAAATCCTCAAATATTAATGAAGAATCAGAATCTACGGCAAAAATCACTCTAGGACACAACTTACGGGATATTTGTCACTCAACCAGATCAGGGAGTCGTAACAAATCAACATATTCCGTCACATAATCCTTAATCCCTTATACTACAGTCATCAAAATACAAAAACTTCAAAACCCCATAGATTGTTCCAGGAAAACATTCTTCAGGCCAATTGATCCTAGGGAACAACTCACGGAATCTCTGTTACATGCCTGGATCAATAGTTATGGCCAATATTAGTTCCTAGACCCAAGCACTGCCAGAAAAGCTAGATTGGATGGCCGCATCCAATTTTATATTGGATGTGGCCATCCAATTCAAACTCGGGTGCGCGCCACCAAGTGAATCGCTCACTGATTCAAACTCAGCGGCCCGGGTGTTTGGCCACCGAGTTTGAATCGGTCAGCCATTCACTTGTGTGGCGTGCGCCCAAGTTTGAATCGGATGGCCACATCCAATATAAACTCGGATGCAGCCATCCGAGCCAGATTTTCTGGCAGTGAAGTTTATTCCAGTTTCCCACAGTTACACGGCACTTTCACAGGGTAGTCACACAAAAACCACAACCACAACTCAACCACTAGGCACTGGTAACCCCTTTTTCTAGGATATTCCACCCAACTTAGGCCCATATATGGGCCTAAGTAGTAGCATGGAAAGTTCCACCAGGTTCAGGACCACAAGTCACACACATTTCACTTGTTCCATTTTTCCATTTGTTTCCATCAACCACATGTCAGCTGTGATTAGTCATCAATTGTTGTTCCACTGTGTTCCATGACCAATTGTTCCCACCTCAAGTTGACCACACCCCATTTGTCAGGATTTCAATATAAAAGAGGCTCTCCTCTAGGTGTTTCCCCCCCCCCCCCCCCCCCCCCTTCCTCACCAGATTCTACCATCAGAATATATCATCACCTTCTACACTCATCAGATATTAGTATTACTATCCCCTATAGTATACTACTGGTCACTCCTCATTATAAGTCCCCCAATATTGAGGTTTTAAGGAATCAACATAAACAATAACAACATTATCATTTACCCATAACAACTCATCTTGACCCAACTTGGTTGAAGCATTAGCTCCCATACGTGCCCTTTTGCTCATCACCATCACCACCCATCCTTGGTAGTAGTGTTAGCTCTCAAAACTCATTTTGCACTACAAACCATCATCATCATCATCATCATCATCCATCCCTGGTAGTAGTGTCAGCTCCCAGAACTCATTACCTTCATCATCATCCATCCTTGGTAGTAGCGTCAGCTCCCAACCCTTGTCATCTCAACACATCTCCATCATATACATACACCCTTGAAATCCACCATTGTCATCATCACCTATCATCCCCTCTTATCATCATCACCTACTTGCATTAACACTCATAACCCTTAACACTCATCCATTACCCGTATACACCTAGTAACAACATCATCCCATACTTACCTCAGATACATACCTGTGTCACATAGTCAACATCATCAGTCATAGCACTGCCAGCAATGCTGGCTTGGATGGTTGCATCCGAGTTGACACCGGATGCAGCCATCTGATTCAAACTTGGGCGCTGGGCCACCGAGTGAATCAAGAACCAATTCAAACTCGGTGGCCAAACGTCAGGGCCACCGAGTTTGAATCGGTCAACGATTCACTCAGTGGCCCGGCGCCCAAGTTTGAATCGGATGGTCGCATCCGATATAAACTTGGATGCAACCATCCGAGCCAGCTTTTCTGGCAGTGTAGTCAGCATCATCAGTCATAGTCAACATCATCAGTCATAGTCAACATCATCAGTCATAGTCAACATCATCTAGTATCATCAACAACATCCATCATCAACCATATAAATACCTTACATTCTGCAGTTATCTGAACCAGACGAGTCCTATCACTATAAATAACCTGCCAAGCAATCTTGGTGGTCTTGTTGTTCTGATAGTATAGAAGGGCAGAGCTTGCACCTCCATATTCCCCTTCTCCATTCAGCAAAAGGTATTAACTTACACTTTTGAGTCTTACAGCGGATTGGGAATGTCTGATGGAGAAGGAATGGAGCAAATATGGTCTTTCTTGGCACCATTGATTTGACCACTAAGATACGCCACCAAAAAACACCGTCTCCAGGCACTGGATATCCGGGCATCACATCACAATGATGTTGGCAAGGTTTATGCATGTGTGTTATTTTGTTTATGAAAATTCTACAAGAACACAAGCACTGATCATTCTTCAACAATAATGAATATGCTCACTGTATTGGTTCCAGTACACTTGCTCTTTTCCCAAGGGGCACATATTGAAGATCTGAAAAATAAGTCGGCTGAAGTTCTGGAAGGTATTGAGCAAGGTTTTGGCCATGCATTATCTCATATCAAGCAGAAATGGGAACGTCAAAGAAATATCCAGCTTGCACTGATGGAGACAAATAATCAAACCCAACTCTTGGTGCTTGTTGAAGAACTTGTTATGTTAGAGGATAAACACCGTGAGACTGAGTATGTGATTATTGTACCAATTCCCTTGATGATAGTCATACTGATTCTATTTGTGAGTCATCAAGGGAGGAATTAATTTTAATCCAACAAATTACACGGCGCAGAAATTGGACTACAGCACAGATCCGCCAGATGGAGGTGCTACCTGAAAGCATTAGAGTCTTGAAAGAGGAAATTGATAGTATTATTGCCAAACTTGGTTTGGAAAACTTTCGTGATCTTCCTGGGGCCTCAGGTAATTTTTCTCTTGGCTAAAAAGTCTATCAAAAGAAACAATCATTAATCAATATGGGCATGCTATGAATCAGATGCTGAATCCAAAGCTTTGATCAAGTTGAATATTAGTAAATCCAAACTGTACAAGGCTAAAGTTGGTGTCATTGAGATGCAAAAGAAATGGGATTGTGGTGGTTCAGGTAAAGTCAATCTCATCCTGATAAAAAGTTTACTCCATGCTTTATATTAATCAAATTTACATAGGAACCCGAGTTCAAGAGAGACACAAGAAACAGATGAACTCAAAGGTTAATAATTTGAAGAAGAAATGGCAGGCATACTTCCAACGCGCTGAGAATTATAACTCGGGTTTCTCCCCTCGGCTCGTGTTAGCTACTCCTAATCTGGATGAAGTCAAGAGATTTACGTTGGAAGATAGTTTTTGGAACATGGGTCAACTAACACACCCAGATGAACCCTGGGCAACCGACAAAAATATTCAAAAAGGGATTGATGCCTACCTCACATTAAGACATTGCCAGGATTAGCTGAACCAAATTCCCCATGAAGCAAGACAAGCTGTAAAGTGGGCTATCAATTGGCACTACATACCCTACAATATATCCCGTACGGGATACTGAGTAAGACATTACGGGATATACAGGATATCTTGTAGTGGTCAACTTTCTCAAACCACCCTCATATAACATCACCATATCACCATATCATATAACTGCCATATCCCAATATAACAATATCAGATCACTGTCATATTACAAGATACTAACATCATATCACTACTGTATCACAAGATAACACTATTGTAAGCACTATCAGCATTAACCAGTCAAACATGGCTGGTCAAGAAATGCTCAAACAACTCTGTTCAACAAGTGATCTTGGACAGGCACCGTCCAACCAAAGAGCATGCTGGCCATTCAAGCGGGTCTGCCCAATCAGTTCCTGGCTGGTGGTGACCAGTTTCAATCAAATCAATTGAACAGGCCCATCCAAATGGCTGGCACGTGCTTGGGTCAGACAGTGCCTGTCCAATCACTGGTTAAACATAGCTGTTCAAGAACTGCTCAATCGGCTGTTTTTGACCAATCAATGCCAGCCACCATGAAAAAACAATTGTCACTTGATATCAAGTGACATTACTCAACTTTGGTTACAGCTTCAAAGCTACTCCATTCCTACTCTTAATTTAATTTTGGTCTTCTTGATGTCCATTTTGAAAAAATTCAGCAAAAAATTAGCATCAGCTCAGCTCT
Source organism: Puccinia coronata f. sp. avenae (assembly GCA_002873125.1). Taxonomy (NCBI): domain Eukaryota; kingdom Fungi; phylum Basidiomycota; class Pucciniomycetes; order Pucciniales; family Pucciniaceae; genus Puccinia; species Puccinia coronata. The sequence continues at coordinate 54,102 of PGCI01000377.1, read as the reverse complement.
CACTGCAGTTGAGCTCAGCCTGCTCAGAAGTTCAGCTCATAGCCAACTTTGGTGCGGTTCAGGGCTCAGGGTGGCCAGGAGCTTGGAATTTACTGTGGCATTGCTCAGCTCCCATTGTACCAAAGTTCAGGGGTCCCCATGGAATAGATCAGTTATCATTGAAACTGAGCAGAATTCATTTTATATAGTTTTAGGAAAAGAAAAGGTCTGGATAGATTGTGGATAGCTGGCTGGAGTTGGCGGGATGTCACTTGATATCAAGTGACAATTGTTTTTTCATGGTGAGCAGTGAAGCTTACCTCACTCCAAGCTTGCATCAAATAAGGACTTCAGTAATACTCAAGTTTCCACATGCCAACTGCCGGCATTTGAGCAAGTTTTTATTGCAGTGCCTCACCCAGGGGCTGTCCCAGTGCATTTCCACAAGAAGTGCTTGACCTGATCAACAAGTGCAACAAAATTGGTAAACATTGTGAAAAACATCTGTACTAATGTGGACAACTTTCCAAAGCAATCTGCAGATTGCTATTCAATGCAAAACATTAGTAAAAATGTTTTGCATGGAGTTTAGGAATTTTGTTGAACTTGTTGATCAGGTCAAGCACTTCTTGTGGAAAGGCACTGAAACAAGCTGGTTCAATTTTCCTCCTTTTGTGCCCTCTGCTCCCTGATGTCACACAAAGATACTGTCCTTTGTATTTTCCAAAATCCCTTTTCCATCTGCCAGTTCCTCCCTGCAGACATCCATGTAAAATATTCCCAGCCTTTTCTGCACCCCAAACTGTGATGCCATGCAACCATACTACCATCCATTTCTGTTCTCAAATGCAAAAGTACCCAACAGTCACCAACAACCAAAAGGCTTGTTGTCACAAGTGGTTTCCGCGGTTGGTGCTCTAGAGTCTCACTTTTATAATTTGTCTCAATTTTATAATCCTGCCATTGTGGCAAAACCTTTATTCTCATTCCTTTTGCCTGTCAAGATTGGGCTTCGCGCATCAAAATTTCACAAATTTCCCATGTTTTCCCAGGAAAAAAAACCCTTGCACTCGGTGAATCAAAAACACAGATATAGCCAATTGATGCCTCTGAGTCAAGTGATGATTTGAGTATAGTAGTGTGGTAGTATCATGCCTTGTGCCTGTCATGATTGGGCTTCATGCATCAAAATTTTACAAATTACCTATTTTCCCATGTTTTCTCAGGAAAAATGACCCTTTCACATGGTAAATCAGACACATAGATATGAATAATTGATGCCTGTGGGCCAAGAATTGATTTTCATATAGCGGTTTGATAGTATCACACACTTTGCCTGTCAAAATTAGGCTACACACATCAAAATTTCACAAATTACCTATTTTTCCTGTGTTTTCTCAGCACAAAAGACCGTTGAACATGGTGAATCAAAAACATAGATATGGACAATTATTGCACCCAAGCCAAGGTTTTATTTGCATATAGTGGTGTGGTAGTATCACATGTTTTGCTTGTGAAGATTTGGCTTCATGCAGCAAAATTTCACAAATTACCTATTTTTCTTGTGTTTTCTCAGGAAAAAAGACCCTTGCACATGGTGAATCAAAAACCTAGATATGGCCAATTGGTGCCTCTGAGACAAGGGTTGATTTGAATATAATGTTGTGGAAGTATCACACCCTTTGCCTGTTAAGATGTGGCTTCACGCATTGAAATTTCACAAATTACCCTCTTTTTCTGTGTTTTCTCATGGAAGAAGACCCTTTCACACAGTGAATCAAAACCATAGATATGGCAAATTAATGCCTGTGAGCCAGGATTTGATTTGCATATAGTGGTGTGGTAGTATCATGTGTTTTGCCTGTCAAGATTTGGCTTCACCCATGAATATTTCACAAATCACTTTTTTTTCTGTGTTTTCTCAGGAAAAAAGTGCCTTGCACATGATGAAAAAAAAAACAATAGATATAGAAAATTGATGCCTGTGAGCCAAGGTTTGATTTATATATAGTGGTGTGGCAGTATTGCGTGTTTGCCTGTCAAGATTTGGCTTCAGACATCAAAATTTCACAAATGACCCACTTTTTCTGCATTTTCTCATGAAAAAAGATCCTTGCACATGGGGAATCAAAAACATAGATATGAACAATTGATTCCTGTGAGCCAAGGTTGGATTTTCACATAGTGGTGTGGTAGTATCACGCCTTTGCCTGTCAAAATTGGGCCTCACGCATCAAAATTTAACAAATTACCTATTTTTCCCGTGTTTTCCCAGGAAAAAAGACCCTTTCACATGGTGAATCAACAACATAGGTATGGAAAACTGATGAATCATAGTCAATTTTTGATTTGCATAAAGTAATGTTGTAGTATCATGCCGTTTGCCTGTCAAGATTTGGCTTCACGCATCAAAATTTCACAAATGATCTACTTTTCCCACGTTTTCTCAGGAAAAAAGACACTTGCACACGGTGAATCAAAATTATAGATGTAGCCAATTGATTCTGCTGAAACAATTGATGATTTTTACACAGTGGTGTGGTAGTATCATGCCGTTTTCCTGTCAAGATTGGGCTCAGGCATCAAAATTTCACAAATTCCCTATTTATCCCGTGTTTTCTCAGGAAAATATACCCTTGCACATGGTGTATCAAAAACATAGACATATCCAATTGATGCCTCCTGTGAGCCAAGGTTTGGTTTTCACATAGTTGTGTGGTAGTATCATGTGTTTTTCCTGTCAAGGTTTGGCTTTGCACACAGAAATTTCCCAAATTACCCGTTTTTTTCTGCTTTTTCTCAGGAACAGAGACCCTTTCACATTGTGAATGAAAAATGAAGATATGGAAAATTGATGTATCAGAGTCAAGGGTTGATTTGCATATAGTGGTGTGGTAGTATCATGTTTTTGCCTGTTGATATTTTGCTTCACGCATCAAAATTTCACAAATTACCCATTTTTCCTGTGTTTTCTCACAAAAAAAGACCCTTGCATATGGTGAATCAATGGATTTTTCATGCACAAAGCCCAATCTTGAAAGGAAAAAGGAATGATACTGCCACACCACTATATGCAAATGAAATCTTGGCTGACAGGCCTCAATTGGCCATATCAATTTTTTTGATTGACCATTTGAAAGGGTCTTTGTTCCTGAGATAATGCAGAAAAAATGGGTAATTTGTGAACTTTTGATGCGTGAAGCCAAGTCTTGACAGGCAAAAGGCGCAACCTTACAACACCACTGTATGTAAATGAAAACCTGACTCAGAGGCCTCAATTGGCTATATCTGTGTTCTTGATTCACCATGTGCAAAAGGCATTTTTCCTGAGAAAACACAGGATGAATAGGGAATTTGTGAAATTTTGATGTGTGAAGCCCAATCTTGACAGGGATAAGGCATGATACTATCACACCACTACATTCAAATCAAACCTTGGCTCGCAGGCATGAATTGGCAATATTGTTGTTTCTGATTCACCATGTGCAAGGGTCTTTTTTCCTGAGAAAACACAGGAAAAAGAGGTAATTTGTGAAATTTTGATGCATGAAGCCAAATCTTGACAGGCAAAAAAAGCAATCATACCACACCACTATATGAAAATCAAACCTTGGCTCACAGGCATCACTTTTCTATTTTTTTTTTCACCATGTGAAAGAGTCTTTTTTCCTGAGAAAAGGCAGAAAAAAAATGTGATTTTTGACATATTCATGTGTGAAGCCAAATCTTGACCAACAAAGCACGCAATACTACCACACAACTATATGAAAATCAAACCTTGGCTCACAGGCATCAATTGGAAGTATCGATGTTTTTGATTCACCATGTGCAAGGGTTTTTTTTGTGAGAAAACACGGGAAAAATTGGTAATTTCTGAAATTCTGATGCGTGAAGCAAAACCTTTACAGGCAAAAGGTGTGATAATACCACACCACTATTTTCAAATCAGCCCTTGACTCTGACACATCAATTGGCCAAATCTAAATTTTTCATTCACCATGTGAAAAGGTTTTTGTTCCTGAGAAAAAGCAGAAAAAAACGGGTAATTTGGGAAATTTCTGTGTGCAAAGCCAAACCTTGACAGGAAAAACACATGATACTACCACACAACTATGTGAAAATCAAACCTTGGCTCACAGGAGGCATCAATTGGATATGTCTATGTTTTTGATACACCATGTGCAAGGGTATATTTTCCTGAGAAAACACGGGATAAATAGGGAATTTGTGAAATTTTGATGCCTGAAGGCCAATCTTGACAGGCAAAAGGCATGATACTACCACACCACTAGATTCAAATCAATCCTCGGCTCACAGGCATCAATTGGCCATATCTACATTTTTGATTCACCATGTGCAAGGGTCTTTTTTCCTGAGAAAATGCAGAAAAAATGGGTAATTTGTGAAATTTTGATGTGTGAAGCCAAATCTTGACAAGCAAAACATGCAAGAATACCACACCACTATACAAAAATAAGATCTTGTCTCACAGGCATCAATTTTCTATATCTATTTTTTTGTTTCACCATGTGCAAGGGTCTTTTTTCCTGAGAAAACACTAAAAAAAGGTAATTTGTGAAGCATTCATGCATGAAGCCAAATCTTGACAGCTAAAACATGTTATAATACCACACCGCTATATCAAGAATGAAATTTGACTCACAGATCTCAACTGTCCATATCTATGTTTTTGATTGACCATCATGTGCACAGGTCCTTTTTCATGAGGAAAGACAGAATGCCACACCACTTGATAAAAAATCAACCCTTGACTTGAAGAAATCAATTTGCCATATCTATGTTTTTGGTTCACCATGTGCCAGGGTCTTTTTGCCTAGGAAGACGCAGGAAAAATAGGTAATTTGTGAAATTTTGATGCGTGAAGCCAAATCTTGACAGGAAAAACACATGACACTACCACACAACTATATGAAAATCAAATCTTGGCTCAGGGGCATCAATTTGCAATTTTGTTTCACCATGTTCAAGGGTCTCTTTTCCTGAGAAAACACAGGAAAAATAGGTAATTTGTGAAATTTTGATGTGTGAAGCCCAATCTTGACTTTCAAAATGTGTGATCCTATCACACCTGTCAGCCTTAGAGACAAAACTGTTGCCCAAAAAGCTTCAACAATGTCCTCTCCAGATTCCCCTCATTTTTCCAATCATTTTCATCTTATATTATTGTCCATAGTTGTGATGTATAATTGAGGAGTAATTACACCTTGAACATCTATTATTTTCTAAGTTCAAACCATATTGAATATATGCATTTCAATCAAAAAGGTTAACCATTTTTTCAGCTGGCTGAATGAAAAACTTCATCATCAATCAGAACCACCAACTTAGAAGAATCAGACAACTCTGGACAACATCACTCCTCACTACTCAATCAACACAGATGCCATCACATCCCTACGTTGTCGTGGTCATTTGGTGTCATCTGATTGAATAGTAAGCAGCTTGTTCCAAGTTCTCTCTTCCCTCAAAGTTCTTCTGAGCTCTTGATCTTTTCATCCATCCTGCTCATCTTCTTCTCCAATCAAATAAAGAATCAAACCAATAAACATATCATCTGTGCTTCTGTGGACTGCTGCTAAAATCCACATAGGTTTCCTGCTACACAACCTTTGCCAGTTTCCTTTGGCATAAAAAAGCAAGGCAGTCTTTGACTAGACCTTCTCTATTTCTTAAGAGAAGAGGGGTTACACTTAGCTGCCCTTAAACCATCCTCCTTTAAGGAGAGAACCAGAATAGCCCATAGAAGGCCAAAGATCATCATATTCATAGTTGTAACCCTATTCTTCTTCCTCTCCTTCTTCCTTCTCTACTTCACAATAGTTTTCCTCTCCTTATCCTTTCTGGAATAAACTATTGTGCCCCCCTTTCTTGTGTCCTGTTGTCACATAAGAGACCCAGGCTCACAACACCACTATATGAAAATCAATCCTTGGCTCACAGGCATCAATTGATAGTATCTTTGTTTCTGATTCACCATGTGAAAGGGTCTTTTTCCGGAGGAAAACATGGGAACAATAGGTAATTTGTAAAAGTTTGATGCATGAGGCCCAATCTTGACAGGCAAAAGGAATGATACTACCATACCACTATACTCAAATCATCACTTGACTCAGAGGCATCAATTGGCCAAATCTGTGTTTTTGATTCACCATGTGCAAGGGTTTCTTTTCCTGAGAAAACATGGGAAAAATAGATGATTTGTGAAATTGTGATGCGTGAAGCCAAATCTTGACATGCAAAAGGCATGATACTACCACACCACTATTTGCAAATCAACACTTGACTCAGATTCATCAATTGGCCATACCTATGTTTTTGATTCACCTTGAGCAAGGGTCTTTTTTCCTGGGGAAACACAGGAAAATAGGTAATTTGTGAAATTTGGGTGTGTGTGAGGCCCAATCTTGACAGACGAAAGGAATGATACTACTACACCACTATATGGAATTCCAACCTTGAATCACATGCATCAATTTGGAATATCCATGTTTTTGATTCCCCACGTGACAGGGTCTTTTTCCATGAGAAAATGCAGAAAAAATGGGTAATTTGTGAAATTTTGATGCGTGAAGCCAAATCTTCATATAAGGCAAACACGCAATACTACCATGCCAATTTACATTAACCAAACCTTGGACCACAGGCATCAATAGTCTATGTCTATTTTTTAGTTTCACCATGTGCAAGGCACTTTTTCCTCAGAAAACACAAAAAAAGGTGATTTGTGAAATATTCATGGGTGAAGCCAAATGTTGACAGGCAAAACATGTGATAATAACACACCACTATATGAAAATCAAATCTTGGCTCAAAGGCGTTAATTGGCCGTATCTATTTTTTTAATTCACCGTGTGCAAGGGTCTTTTTTCATGAGAAAACGCAGAACAAGAGGGTAATTTGTGAAATTTTGATGCGTGAAGCCACATCTTAACAGGCAAACGGCTGCATGAGACTGCCACAACACTATATGCAAATCAACCCTTGACTCAGAGGAATCAATTGGTCATATCTATGTTCTGATTGACCATGTTCAAGGTTCTTTTTTCCTGGGAAGACACAAGAAAACTAGATAATTTGTGAAATTTTGATGCATGAAGCCAAATCTTGACAGGCAAAACATGTGTTACTACCACATCAAAATACAAAAATCAAACCTTGGCTCACAGGCATCAATTGGCCATATCTATGTTTTTGTTTCACCATGTGCAAGGGTCTTTTTCCCTGAGAAAACACGGGAAAAATAGGTAATTTGGGAAATTTTGATGTGTGAAGCCCAATCTTGACCAGCAAAATGTGTGTACTACCAAACCACTATGTGAAAGTCAATCTTTGGCTCACAGCCATCCATTGGTAACATCTAGGTTTCTGATTCACCATGTGAAAGGGCCTTTTTTCCTGAAAAAACAAGGGAAAAATAGGTAATTTGTGAAATTTTGACACATGAAGCCACCTCTTGACAGGAAAAAGGCATTATACTAAAGTTTTTGCCGCAATGACAAGATTGTCAAAGTGAGACTATAGAGCACCAACCGCGGAAACCACTTGTTACAACAAGCCTTTTGGTTGTTGGTGACTGTTGGGTACTTTTGCATTTGAGAACAGAAATGGATGGTAGTGGGGTTGCATGGTGTCACAGTGCGGGGTTCAGAAAAGGCTGGGAATGGTGTAAATGGATGTCTGCAGGGAGGAACCGGCAGATGAGAAAGGGAGTTTGGAAAATACAAAGGACAGTATCTTTGTGTGACATCAGGGAGCAGAGGGCAGCAAAAGGAGGAAAACTGAATCAGCTTGTCCCAGTGCATTGCCACATGAAGTGCTTGACCTGATTGACAAGTGCAAAAAAATTTCTAAAATCCATGTAAAACATTTGTACTAATGTTTTGCATGGTCTTCAGATTGCCTTGGAAAGTTGTCTACATCAATACAGATGTTTTGCATGGAGTTTACCAATTTTGTTGCACTTTTTGATCAGGTCAAGCACTTTTTGTGGCAATGCACTGGGACAGCCCCTGGGTGAGGCACCGCAATACTAACTTCCTCAAATGCCTGCAGTTGACATGTGGCATCTTGAGTATTACTGAAGACTTTTGTTGATGCAAGCTTGGAGTGAGGTAAGCTTCACTGCTGGCATTGATTGGTCAAACACGGCTTGTTGAGAAGTTCTTGAACAGCCATGTTTGACCAGTGATTGGAAAGGCATGGTCTGACCAAAGCCCGTGCCAGCCAGTTGGATGGGCCTGTCCAATAGGTTTGACTGCAACCAGTCACCACCAGCCAGGAACTGATTGGGCAGACCCGCTTGAATGGCCAGCATGGGCTTTGGTTGGATGGTGCATGTCCAAGATCACTGGTTGAACATGTCTGTCTGAGCACTGCTTGACCAGCCATGTTTGACTGGTCAATGCTGACAGTGCTTACAATAGTGTCATCTTGTGATACAGTAGTGATATGATGTTAGTATCTTGTAATATGACAGTGATCTGATATTGTTATATTGGGATATGACAGTTATATGATATAGTGATATGGTGTTGTTATATGAGGGTGGTTTGAAAAAGTTGACCACTACATGATATCCCGCATATCCCGTAATGTCTTACTCAGTATCCTGTACGGGATATGTTGTAGGGTATGTAGTGTGGGCTACACAGCTGGATCAGATTTTTTTTTCTTTAAATATTGGTACGGATCATAATTAATTCTACAAAAACCTCCCCATGTGTTGATTGTTCAACTTTAAATGAACACAATTTATCCAGATAATCAGAAAACAGATGTGCGCCCCACTGAAACCCAACAACAAATGAAAACCCTTATTGAAGAATCCTGCATCCCAAAACTGGTCTTACAATCAATAATATGTAACTTGCTCAAATCACACTATTGGTTGTGTATGACATGGAATACAAAGTGCAAGAAATTATTAAAATGGAGCGAAGGATTCATCATACCTGAAACAACTCAAAATATGAACTATTTGGGAGACTGGGAAACACTCATCGCCAACACACACTGAATATGGGAGAAACTAGTGGCGGGGGTATTGTTTTTATGTAGATGGGTGACCAAGATGATCACGAAGAAGAATTAATACTAGACCAAGAAGAAGTTGAAGTTGCTGAAGAAGTTTATGATGTTGATTAGTCATTTCTGATGTCAATTAGTAATTAGATCATTATATGATACTTCCACTTCATCAATTTATCATTTTGAGCAGAGATTTCTGTGTTCACATGTGTCTTACCCATTGGCAAACTTGGTGGAAATCTAAAAAGACGGGGAGGAAGAGAGGCACATGAAAAAGAGATGATATGCCTCAAAGCGTTCTCTGGAAAACTGACTTCCGTGGTTTGATTGGAATGACTTACCCAGGGATGGAACGATTGCATGCTGATATGGCTTGGTGAGCAAATGCCCCTGCAGGCGACCACTAGGTCCCCAGGCAAGTATCCCCCTGAGATCAGAGAGTGATTTCAGTAAACATTTGTTTTGGCTGAGCTTTTTAATATATATATACCCACTACCCAGGTTGTGGGTTCAATTCCCAGTATTATCAAAAATAGTCATACCTGATTTCATTGGAGATTTCCTTTTCCAGCCCATTTCTCCACAATATCATCTACCATGGACACTATTTTGCTTGTTTTTCAGATTTTATTGATCCATTCACTTGTTAATCAAATTTTGGAACTTGACCCATCATGATTATGCATCCTCATAAGGATAAAGGAAAAGACTTCCAACAGTTGTTCTTCTGCTTCATGGCATAATTCAAAATTAGGTGTAAATATTGAGAATATTTTTCTTCAGGATGAGCAAGTAATTATGAAGCAAGAAAACAAATAAATGATCAGGAAATTCTCATGAAAATGATTCCAAATTAAAGAAAATATCTCTTCCACATTTCAATAATATTTTCTTTGATTGTTGCATTCATATGTCAAGTTTATTAGTTTGAATTTTAATTGAAATCAAATTTAACTATCATTACCTGACCTAGGATAAAGCACGATCAATATTTACTATTTGGACATCCCCATTCCTAATATCAGCAAGCCATTTCTGTCGGTAATAGTCAAGCATTTTTTCTAATCCTACCACAAGGTCTTCGCTTCTTAAGGTGGATGATTTGGTCTGGTGGATTCTTAGAGTGGGATGAGTTGTAGTGAGGGTTGTGGATGGGTCTTTCTGCATGGGGAACTTGGCTTTAGTGCGGCCAAGGGCTTGTGGTTTTTCAAAAAACAAGTTGCATAAGTGTTAGCCAAGTGTTTGGGATAACAAATCAGAGGAACTAAAAGATCTACCAAGGAGTTGATTGAGTTCAATACGGAGAGTACGTCTGATGCGATCGGCACTCTTTTCTGTTTTTGCCGGTGGTTCGCCATCTGGTGAGATTCCTTCAACAAATTCTTGAATAGCCCTTCCATGAGAGTATGCTTCAAATGTCTGCTTCGCATTCCATTCGGTCTTTGTTACATTGAGCCAGGAAACATCATTGCTAAACCCCTTACAGAAGCTACCAGCCCCTGGACTACAGGTGGCTGCTAGGGAGTAAAAGGTTAAATTGTAACTATTTGCTACAGTAATAAGCTGAAGCAAAAGTCGATGATCAGTATACTTCTGATGATTATTGCTGGTAAAAGTATGCTTCACCTCCTCATTAAGTCTAGTCACTTGTCGAAGGGCTTGAGGGGGTATCACAGAATCTTGAGTTGGACCTTGCGCTAAAACAAGCTCCACCTTCTCGTGATTAACAAGATCTTCATATAGTGGCTTGTACAATTCCTTCTCCTCGGTGGTGAGTGGTTCATCATCATCATCATCACAGTTGCTATTACCATTGATATTGGTGGTATGATTCTCTAAATTAATTGGGAGTTTGGAAAGGGTCAGGCTAAATGCACTCCAACTTTTTACTTCACGTACTCCAATTTGGAGTGGAAAAGTGTGCACTCCAATTGTTTTGGAGTCGGAAGCTGTCCACTCCAATATATTTGGAGTGGACAACTTTTCACTCCAAAATTTTTCACGACCTTGGAGTAAACAATCATGCACTCAAAGTTCACTCCAAAAATTTGGAGTGCACCTGAAGTCCACTCCAAAAGTTTTGGAGTGCACCTCAAGTCCACTCCAAAATTTTGGGAGTGCACTTCAAGTCCACTCCAAAAAATATGGAGTGCACTCAAAGTCCACTCCAAAAAAATTGGAGTGCACAAAATTCTACTCCAAAAATGTCAAATTTTTGGAGTGAACAACCGCCCACTCCAACTTTTTTGGAGTGGGCAGCTGTTCACTCCATTTTTTTTTGGAGTGGACACTTTCCCACTCCAAAATGTTGGAGTGCATGTAGTAAAAGTTTGGAGTGCATTTAGCCTGACCCTTTGGAAAAGAATGCAAACACTCTTGCATCAAAGACGTTCTTTTGATCAGCCATAAGCAATTGCCAGCTGGCACCAAATTTCTTGTTCCTTTCTTTCCATTCTGTTGGCGATCCCTTTGGTGGAACTGAGATATTAAAATTCAGGTTAGTGGGAACATAATCATCAATGTGGAAAAGCAGAACTTTACCTGGTGTCTCCGCACTTGCAATACTAAAGGAAAGGAATTGGGTAAAGTTGTTTTTTACTCTGCTTGGTTTGTTTTCCCCGCTGATCAAATTGTTTTCTTATTAGCTGTTATTTTGTCATTGATTTCTGTTTTTTTTTTTTTTTTTGAAAGACTTACAGGAAAGCATTGACTGCTTTCTCAGAAACACGGCCAATCAGAGCAAGCATCAACTTTATCTTTGTGTATTTAGCCTTTTGGTAGTTGAGAATCTCTTGGATTTCTGGAGGGATCCAATTGGAATTTCTTTTTCGTTAGGCCAATGTCTGTTGAAGTGCTGGTATGGTCCATGCACTCAAGCGGGATTCGAAATTGGCAAGAGTTAAGCCAATATCTTCAGGCTCCATTTCCTCACTTTTGTCGTTTTCACCGTTGTCAACAAATTCCTCTGTGTCACCATTGCCATTAGATTGGTTGTGGGCCAATTTGTCTCTTTCATCATTTTGGGTTGGACTGTTGTTGTGGTTTTCTTGGGCCGCATCATCCGTTGGGGTGGTGCTTGGGTTGTGTTGGGAAGTGTAAGCAGCTCGGTTTGTTGCTCCTCCACCTCTTCTGCTTTGACCTCTTCCTCGGCCACAGGTGGCACTGCCCCTGGTTGAAACAGTTGTATGGCGCCTGCGGTGAGTGGATACCAGGGGGTTTTGAGGGGGCTTGACAGTTGAGCGGGAGCAAGTTGATACCATTTTAAGTACAGGTTTGGGCTGGATATGTGTTTGATTATGCTGGGTGGGCTCTGAGCTGGATGTGTGTTTGATGTCACTGGGTGAGCTGTGAGCTGGATGTGTGTTTGATTGCGCTGGGTGGACTTTGAGCTAAATTGGGTGGACTTTGAGGTGGTTCGGGTGGACTTTGAGCTGGATGTGTGTTTGATGGTACTAGGTGGGCTGTGAGCTGGATCTGTGTTTGATTGAGCTGGATGTGTGTTTGATTGCACTGGGTGGGCTGGTTTCAAGATGATGGTTTGAGGTTTAGGACTTATGTTTTTTTTGTTGAATTGGGATGGCCCGCCCGGTCAGCTTCAGCTGGCCCAAGCAGCTCCAGCTGGCCCTGTCAGCTCTGGGTCACCTTGTCAGCTCTGGCCTTGTCAGCGCTGGTCTTGTCAGCACTGGCCTTGTCAGCGCTGGTCTTGTCAGCACTGGCCTTGTCAGAGCTGCCCTTGTAAGCGCTGGCCTTGTAAGCGCTGGCCTTGTCAGCGCTGGCCTTGTCAGCTCTGGCCTTGTCAGAGCTGGCCTTTCAGCGCTGGCCTTGTCAGTGCTGGCCTTGTCAGAGCTGGCCTTTTAAGTGCTGGCCTTGCAGCGCTGGCCTTGTCAGCTCTGGCCTTGTCAGCGCTGGCCATGTCGGCTCCAGCTAGCTCTGTCAGCTCCAGCCAATTATCGGGTCCAACCCAATGATAAATCCCTTTTTTCTTTGGGTTTAGGCCAAGGAAGGAGAGTGACAAAACTCCATCTGTGGCCCATTTCAGATACAATCACACGTCAGTGTTGCTATGTACCTTGGTTACAATGACTAAATAGGTTATTAAGGTCATGGAAAGCCCTTGTGACACTGAAATAATGACCAGCAGTGTCATTGGGATGAGCCTTGTGAGTGCCAATCTCCCAAATTGGCCACATTGCGCTGAAATCCAGTTACTGCAGGCACAAAGGCAGAAAGGTCCTCTACTATGAGTGAAATTAGTATATATAGAGCCCTCTTTCCACGCCAAAAGTTTTTCATCATCATCATATTATATTACAGTCAACCAGTTACGCCGTGTCCTGTCCTTTTTTCAGTTACTCTGCTCTGTTTGCCTGTTTTATCTGTGGTGTTCCTCCTTCAATCAAACCTTCAAAGTGTCCAGCTCCTGCGCAGAAATCAACCAATCTACCCAGCAGCTCTACTTCACACCCCTACGTGGCTTTTTGGCATAAAAGAAGCAACAGTGAGTACTTCTTTTATCCTTCTGTCCCCATTCTGGTTCCTTAATTGGAAAGCACTTTGGTACCACCTTCTGTTACGCAGAAACCCATTGTTTGCTTAATCAGATACCACCCTGCTTTGCAGATCTCTGATTTAGAGGGCACCTACAAACACCCCTGCGCCAGCAGGCCCCTCTATAAAAGAATTATATTCTTTTGTACCTCCTTTTTACTACTTTTCTATGTGAAATTATCCCACTCTACCCATCATTTGAACTCTTATCACCTTGTGTAGCTAAAAGTTACTAGCCCTTGGCATCACAGAGGCTGACAGACATGTCCTTGCGGGCTGCCAGAGTTGCGGCAATCCACCCCCGCCCCGTTGGAGATGCTCTAAGCGGCGGATAAGGTCCGGAAGCGTGGGAAGTAGCTAGATCCTAGCTCCTCACTACCCCGGCAGGGGTCTGATCTTCCTAGCCCCCTCTAGATGCCTCTATCTGGGGGAAAAGGGCCTCATGGCGCAGGCCGACCTGTGGTCCACTGGTCCAGGGTTGCCTCCATGGACCTACACCACCTTGCCGCTGTGCCTCCAGTAAATACCCAAATGTCAAGCATTTGTCCTCAACCCCGTGCGCAACACACCTACCGCCACCCCAATGTTTCAGTGGTACGTACGGGGGACACAACGCCAACATCCGCTATCTACCAAACGCCCTGTACAAGACCAGCTATCCTAGATCCCACCAATCCCAAGGTCATTAACCAACTTCATTTAACTCGCTGGACGTCTGACCTCAGTAGTGATGATGAGGCCGGCCAAGCGGCCCGTTTACTGTAGTTCCAGCAATTCCAAAATCAGGACTTTTTCTGAGATTGAAGTAGAATCCAACGCTACGGGGTTAAGATGGGGAAGTTCAATAAATTCTTGATGGAATTGAGAAGCTTCAGCAGGAGGTTTGCAGGAAACTTCAGTTTTGGAGCTTCTTTCATTTTCTTGGTTGAGAGCTGCAGAGCTCAGCAAAATTTCAGTTTGATGTTCTTTGAAAGTTACCAAGTTTTTGTTCCATTCTCAACCAGAAATTGATTCTCCCTGGTTGTCAGTGTGACTAACCGTAGCACATTTAACGCACCGGCAGAGGATCCAGCAGGGAGCCATGATAAAAATTTGCATATTTCAGAAGGACAGGGGGGAAGAAGAGGTCAAAAGCTGGATGGCAATGTCCCCCAGCATGTTCATACAACTCACAGAAGCTATGAGTACATAAGCATCAATTGGGTTAGTGTTCTAAAAAATCCACATCCTTCATGAGTTTTCCACTGCACAGTGAGCTGCAGCTTCACAGCACAACGTAATCTCAGGTTGTTACAATATCTCTCTTGTTGGATGCTCACACAGGGTATGTGATTGTGGTTGCTATGACCTACAGTGACTCATGGCTCATCTTATCCAGTCAGATTGTTGATTTGAAGTCAGAAAAAAGACCTAAATCTCCACTTTTTCCTCCTGCAGTAAGAGGATTTCATGAAAATGTTGGCCACAAGCTCTGGAAAATCAACAAAGAGAAAATTGGATGACCTGGAGTTACCAATTGAGGGACCACATAAATATTGCAGGTTGGATTTTATGGTCAGCAAGCGTTCATATTTCTTGCGGGAATGTGAATTACTTATGCAATAAAAAAAACAGAAATACCTCATCCGATTAGATCCCAAGGCATACAAATTCCTTGTGAATCAATCAGCACTGGCCTACTTATTTTTTAGAATTGGAAACCCCTTGAAGGCGGCGGTTTCTTATGAAGACTTTCTAGGGCTTTGTTCCTATTCCCAATGGAGTACTTCAATCAGAGAGGGTGGAAAACTTGTCATAATCCAATCAATCTTCAACCTCACGCGGTGTTTTCTTTCCTTGGGCCTATGCCTATCTGACAAAGCGCAATACATTACAAGAGTTGTGGGACCCAACAAGTACTAAATCCATTAGCTTTGGCCATTCACTTTTCAGTGAACTTGCATTGTTATGTTATGAAGTGAAAAATGCTTGCAGTAAAGTGAGTCAATTGCCAAAGCACGTCACCTGGTATATTTCACTGACAGGATGTTTTTCTTGCAGAGGTGTAGCCAGCAACTAAACTCTTGCAACCTGAAGGCTTATAAATATTTGGATTCTATCTTTTCAACACTATGAAGCATTTAATCAGAACCTCACCTTCTTTTAACTTATCTTCTGTTCTGGCTCTAATTCCAAATTGTGATTTGTTATGGTCCCAACAAAGTTAAACTAAGCTATTCATTCAAAAAAATGGGTTTCAGGCCAGGTAATAGTTCTTCTCACCCTTGTTAGTTCTTCAAAGAGCATGCCAAAACCTGCTCTACTAAATAAAATTAAATATATTGCTCTGCCATTACATTTACCTTTGATATTGAAGCTTGAGGATTCAGCTGATTGCTTTGTCTATTCCACAATTGTATTCAAAGTGTGATTCTTCTATGTTTCCAGTTCCCAACATAAATTGTGGGTCAAGATTACCTTATCTCATCATCTGACCACAAATGAAGGAGGCACATGGAAATATTCATGAGATTCCATGTGATTAAAAAAATTCAATTTTTCTTCAATATTATAAGCTTTCTAACAGTCTCATCATTGCTAATTTTTAAGGCTCATCAGAAGAAAATTCTTCCTGCTATCATCTCAATTGGTTGCTAAAAGTTTTTTTTAATAGTCTTTGGTGCAAAGCAGACTGAGGAATATGTAGTGTTACCAGGGGCCCAGGAGCTGCTCCAATTTCAAGAGAGAGTCTGTAGAAACAAAATCAGTTATATTCCAGGTATTGGCAAGTTCTATCAAGTTTTGGGAAAAAAACAAGGCTAGGGATGGGGAAAATGAATCCAACTTGGATGGGGAATTCAAATTTATTCTTCCTTATAAAATTAATGAAATTGTTCAATTCCTTCATTTCAGGGTTCCAGTAAGGGGACATCAAAGAGGGGGTGTCCATTTTTGTCAATTTACCACAGCTGAAGATGGGATCTGGGGAGGATCCTTCTGGGGCATGTGGCAGATGTGATTGAAAGGCAAGAAATGTGGCAATGAGGAGGACCTGATTCAGGAAATCTTCCACTCTCCATTCCATGAACCCATCACACACACAACAAACTTTCAGGCTCACTTCAAATCAGGAAAAAGATTCTTTGTACCCACCCACCCACAATCCCAAGGGCAACCTACCCACCAAGGGGCTCCTTGTCTCTTTTGAAATAAAGAGCCATGAAACCCCTTGGGAACCAACCAAGGGGGTTAATGAAGAGGGTCCCACATCCATACATACTGTCAGCCTCAGAAACATGTCAACCCACTCAGGATTGGTTAAATGCCCTAGACACTTCTAGAAAATAAGATAATATCAGTAAAAACTGATCAAATGTAAATTACTTCATGTACAATAGTATTATTAGTATAATTCCTTCCATCAGCTACTATAATGTTCTGCCCACATTCTGGATTCAACACGGGAGGTTGGGAAACACAAGTGGGCCACAGAACTGTCTGAAGAACTTTTCCATAAGAGAAAAGTTGGAAGAAGAGAAAATAAATATAGAATCATACAAATACCCCAACATTTTCCTGGAAACAGGTTTCTTCAGGCATCTTATTCCCCACCAGGATCAATCTCTTCCATATAAGCCTTTTCTAGCTAAAAAAGTCTTTATTTGTTAACCATTCACAATATTTTCTCTATCATCATCAACCATCATCATAAACCTCAAATAATTCCTCCCCTTTTATAGTGTTATAACACTTTTTGCCCTTAAATTGCATCTTGCAAGCTTCATCATAGGCGGAGGTTGCCATTGTTGACAACTGTCTCTCTTGATCATTAAGATTGAGTCCTTGGATTTACATCTTTGGATCTACAAGTTTCAACAAAGCTTAGCTTTCCTTGTGTTCTGTTGCCCTGCAAGAGGCACAGGATCAGAAATACCCATATAGTTTGAGGCCCACAAGGACATGTGAGGCCTGGGATAACCTCTTGAAGCCCAAGAATGCAGAAAGGGTTTAGCTGTAGTGACCCCTATTCTCTCACTTGACCCAGATATCATGAAACCCTCCCACTTCGAGTGGAAAACATTTCTTACTCCCCAAAAATCTTGCCCTTGCCATTTTACTTCCTCCTTTAGACTTATTTTTATCAATTTCATGAAAAACCTTCCCTTAGGCTTTTTTCATCAATTTTATGAAAAAAAAAATAGTTACAGGTATCATGGATGAAGAAAAAAAGCCTGCTGCTCAAGATAGATCTCTCAACATGGATCTTTTGGGAGATTTTGCATGAAAGTCAAGTCAATTGGGATGTGCAAGGGGTATCTTCATCCTGAAAAGTCAGTGAGAGGAGTGAAATGATGATTTTGGCTTAGGCTTTCTCAAGCTTTGTTGACATTGTCATCTATTTTCAAAAGGCACTGGTTCAGTTTTAACTGCTTCCAATGTCCACCTCATACCCAAAATCATTTTTGTCCACATGAAAATGAGCTTCAACAATTTAGACTGGCAACACTTGTCTGACAAGGTTGTTTTTTGTGATCTATTTTTGACCCTTTGAGTCCACACAGTCACTCTGAGATTCTTGCTTGAATCATGTATCTCAAGAGAATTATACAGTCAACTCCCTCTTAACACATACCCCTCGGGGGACCCATTTTACTATGGGTTATGAGAATCATGGGTGAAGAGTAAAAGTCTCTCTTAACCCATGAAAGTATGGGTAAATAACAGCTTTCTCTTCAGCCATGATTTTTATGGATTAATGGTTCTTAAGACTCTCTTTACCCATACTTTACATGGTTTAAGAGAGAAATGTTGAATTGCATAATTTAAAAAAAAATGAAAAACGAAAAATGATGAAGAACAATCATGGCTATCAGTCGGAATTGATAGGTTTGAAGAAGTCTGTGATGGTTTTTTGGGAAGCAGTAGCAATCAAGTGGTCTACAAGCTGCTTAGAGTATATTTCCATAGATTGATTGAGTTTATTGGTGGCTTTGGTGGTATTGCTCTCAATGTAATTGTTGATGAGTGAGATTGCTTTGAACACCTCCTTAGCCGTTGGTTTGGGACAAGGAGGTGGTTCATCAGAGTCGTTGTTGGCATGGTCTTCTTCTGTGTCTTGATCCTTGACCGATCTAAAAATATCGTTGGTTGTCCACATAGAACATTGGGTTTCAATAGGTGGTTCAAGAAGCTCGGCAAGAGACATTCAAATTCTGGTTTGAGAAGTCCCATGGATTCCAGTCGATTGATTTATTTCTCAAGAGCTGAATCGTTTTGGCTAATATCGGAGCTATCTCTGTTCCCAGTGGCAGGAAATATGCCAGTGTGATTCCAACACTTTGTTATCACCTCTGGAGATACGCATTGCCATGCCAGGCGACTAAGATGCATCGCAGCTAACTGATCAATACTGTAAACCTGGGTGATTGGAACACCTTGATTGTATTGTTGAATCAATTTCAAGATGAATTGTTGCTTGTAGTGAGACTTGAAAGCCTTTATTATACCAGCATCCATTGGCTGAACATGGGAGGTAAGGTTTGGAAAAAAGAATTCAAGGCAAATGTTTGAGAGACCGCCTTTGGGGAGCGAATGTCCGGAGAAGTTGTCCACCAAGAGCAAGATATGTCTCTTCTCCTCTTTCATCTGACTGTTAAAACGACTGAGCCATCCGTGGAAGATTTCAGTTGTCATCCAAGCACACTTTTTGTGATGATAGTCAAAACCAAGGGCTAGGCCGGACTTCTTGTTGAATGCCCTGGGTTTTTCCCACTTCCCAATTAATTATAAGCAAGGGGAGCTTTTCGGAGCCATTGGAGTTCAAAGTTACAGCAATCGTTATTTGAGTCTTGTTTGATTTCATTCCGCTGCATTTTTCTCTTGCCAAACCTTGATCAGGGGGCATATTGTTGAAGGATGCTCCAATGAGCTGTTCATCTCAGTTAATAGCTACATAAAAATAATACTCACGAATACATGAGACCTGTCTCATCCATATTCCAGATATCTTTTTGAGAGAATCCTTCAACCAGCTTTGACAATCTCTCTTTCTCTTCTTCAATTACTTCTTTGTCTGCCTGAGAGGCTTTGCCGTGTTTTCAAAAAGATTGGAGCTGGTGGCAATCTTTGAAACAAGTGAGCCATCCTTGACTTAAACTGAGCCATTTCTTGGATGGTATCTTTTCCATGCTTGCAAACTCTTGCCATTTGGCTCAAATCACATCTCCATTGATTGTGGAATTGCTGTGAAGGGCTTGTTTCACCCATTGATCAAGCATCTCATCAATCTGTGGGAACCTAGTGACTCTCACGCGCTTGAAGTGGGAAGCAGCAGTTTCTGCCTGCTCTCAAATTTGATCCTCCTCAGAGACCCAAGATGAGATAAGCGGCTGTTTGAAACAAATTTCTGGATAGATCGCGTCAAAGTGCTTAGCAGTCTTTGTTTGATTCTTGCCATTCTTGTTGTGCCAGTCAAGAACTTCAAGTTTCTGGGCCAGGGTTGCTCGGACAGGCTTCTTTGATGACTTTGATCCCGATTTGAGATTCAACTTCTGCTTAACAGAATTCTTCTTTTTTGCTGAAGGGGCATTGGACAAGTCTTTTTTTTTTGCTGAAGTAGTTGACACAGTTGATTTTGTTGGATTGGAAACAGTCAAGTTCTTGGGATTGGAAACAGTCAAGTCCTTTGGATTGGGAACAGTCGAGGTCTTGGGATTGGAAAAAGTCGAGCTCTTTGGATTGGAAACAGGCAAATTCTTTGGATTGGAAACAGTTGATTTCTTTGGATCAGAAGTAATTTTCTTAACGGAAAATTCTTCAATCTTATATTCATTGATCTTATTTATTATCTTGAGATTGTTCACAGTGATTGATATGTGTTGGTTGTTGGGTTCGATTTCTTTGAGACGATCAATTAACATTAATTCTTCCACCAAATTTCCATCTCCATCAAGCCACTCCTCTTCTTCTCCGGTAAGCTGTTCAGTTTTCATCTTAGCCATCAGAAGTTCTTTCTTGTTGTCCACTTCGGCTTTCATTGCAGAAAAACGTTGTTTGAGATTGTGGAGCGGAATTTCATCTAGGGAATGTTGGAAGGAAAGTATTTCTGACTCCTTGGATCTGTTTGAGACGCAGAACGATAATATGTTGCCATTTTGTAAGACATATTTAGGAGTTGGTCTTGGTTCCATTAGGAATGATTGAAGAATTTATCAGAATGTGTGTATTGCAGATTTTTAAAAGGAAGCAGCACCAAGAAAGCAACATTGGGCAAAAGCACATTCAAAAGGGGAGATAACTCAAGATTGGGCCAACATAGTGTGAGAAAAGAAAGATCCAAGTGGAAATTTTAGTCACTATGGTCATGAAACAAGCGTCAAACCTTGGCCAACCCTGATAAATAAGTCCCTCTTAACCCATGAAGATCCGGTTTTTCCCCCCAAAATGGTATGGGTTACGGGGCTATAGGGACTTGTGGGTTAAGGCCCGTTTTCCCCGCCCACCAAATTGGTGGACCAATTTTGCCATGAGTTAATGGAATCATGGGTTAATGACTATATGGTTTAAGAGGGAGTCGACTGTATTATGGCAAATTTCAGTTTAGGGTAGAAAGTGATCAAAAGGGGAAAAAAGCATACTACATCAAGTCAAGAAGATCACAAAAAGGTATCTTTAATGTGGAGTTGGGGTAGCTGGATGGATTTTGAACTACTGTACAGAGATTGGTGGTTGGATAATGATCACAATGAGGTTAGGGAAGACAATATGAGAAGTATCAACTTTGAGACATCAAAGATCACATACCCAATTTTGTTGGCAGAGAGGATTACAGGTGGAGTTGGGCCAAAAGCTGGATGGATTTAGAGCTCAGACAACATTGACGGAACACGCAGAATTGTTGAATGATGTTGAGGAGGTGAGGGATTAATGCAATATAAGCGTGAAGTATCAATTTCTGTGATGATTAATACATATTCAAGTCTCTGATATTCATTCAAGTCTTTGATATTCATTATCAAGTCTTTGATATTCAACCAAGATTCCATAGATCTTTTGATATGCAATAGACCTACATGGAGCAAGCTCTGGAAGCACAGCCTGCGTAATTTATTGGCAGTTTTACTAGTGTCAAGGAGTCATAAAAAGGGGACCCTGTGTACGTCAGAGCTGGGTGGTGGCAACAAGTTGGAATCCAGGCCGGGGCCAGGCAATAAGATTGGTCTTGCGGATCAAGCTGGTAGTACAGGTCCGGCAAGAATATCCAACCCAAAATGAGCCAAATGACAGAGGTCAGGCCTGGCAGGACTACAGAAGTCAAGCTGAGTAAGCTGTCATCCCAAGTCCCCAAAATCAGTCACCGCCGCTTCAAGACAACGGTTTTGTTCACAGATGAAGACTAGCCTAAAAAATCCATCGGAGCCCCACGCATGTGTCCCTATATATAATGCGCCTGTCATCACCACCCGGAAAGGTGGCCCTAACTTATGTCAACAGTCCTCCTTCAAGTTCTGCGTATGTATTTATGTATCCAAAGTGAAAATAGTGATGTCTTGGAGTTGGGCCCGTGGCTATATGTATATAACAACGTACCCAACTACATTATCTACATAAATAAATAGATTGCACAGAGCCTCACAGAGCTGAGAAATGTTAGCTCTGTTGGCGACTGTTGGCAATGGCACCCATGGCCCATGCTCTTAAAATAAAAGTATGTATGTCAGCTTTGTGTATGAAACACTCTATTTATGAATATAAATAGAGGTACTATCACTGTGCCGATAGGTTATTTAAGAATGAAATTAATTTCAATTCACCCCCTTGATAAGAGGTTAAACCCACACTCCTTTATGATTAATTCTTTTGTTATACAAAAGTACTAACAGGAGATTTTGTAACAATAAGAATTGCCACTCTGGTAACACAAAGTGTTACAAAATGGTAAGAAGTAAATAGTAGGCAAGCACTTGAGCTGATTGGCTCTTGCCAGAGGTAGGAGTCTTGCGGCTACTACTTTTTAAGGATGATAGAGGTACTGATAAATGAGGAGTTTATGAAGTATGAATAACAATCCAGTGGTGAGAAAGATAAAGAGGAAGGAAGCTATACACTTAAGTAGGTGGAGGATATTCACTGGGTACTGGGTAAGTATGATGAGTGAATAAGCTGAGGGATAAGATCCAAAGATGCCAAGAGCTCTGTCAGCTTGCTAATGAGTCAGAGACAACCTGACAAAGCAACACTAGTAATATAGAAATTAATGAAAATACATGAAAAATAAAAACAACATTATTACCATATGTACAAACCCTGAAAATAGTACATATGCTAATAGTTGATACCAAATAGACATGAAATAACTATAATCATAAGGAATAATCATAAGGTAACCATAGTAACACATTAAAGTAAGAATAATAACTGGTAACCTTATTATTACCCAAAAACCTTAACAAAGTTGTGGACCCATAAAAATAAGTTAGAACTAAAATAAATAACCACTTTTTACAGAAAGTGTGAATAACTTCTAAACCTTGAGGATAACTTAGAATATTATGTCATATTCTGAATCCTCATGTAAACTAATGTAGGGTCCCTCACTGGAAGTACCCCCAAATTCCTACCCCTTCACCTTGAACCAATTACTTGTAACAATTGGCCACACCCACGTGTCACAGATGCACATTACACACGTATGTACTTGTTATATATGCATACTATATGTTAAATGACCAATTATGGACTTATAATTGAGGTGTTGTGTATAGTTTAAGAGTTAGACCCAATTGGGGTTTGAACCTCCAACCCCGCGCGTGGATTATATAATCCAATTGGAAATTGGCCAAATGCGTGGAAATAGCTAATCCCCTAGTTACCACATATGTACAAGTGTAACTAGGATAAAAGTAGATTCTACGTGGTTTATTTACAAGGTTTTATTAATAAAAATCTTGAATACATAAGAGTAACATAGCCAGCGTGGCCTTTAAAGATTGGCCTTAGCCATTTGTGGCCCATTTGCGTCATTTGTGGCCCATTTCAGATACATTCACATGTCAATGTTGCTATGTACCTTAGCTACAATGACTAAATAATTTATTAAGGTCATGGAAACCACTTGTGACGCTGAATTAATGACCAGCAGTGTCATTGGGATGAGCCTTGTTAGTGCCAATCTCCCAAATTGGCCACATTGCGCTGAAAACCAGTTACTACACGCACACAGGCAGAAAGGTCCTCCACTATGAGTGAAAATAGTATATATAGAGCCCTCTTTCCAC
Organism: Puccinia coronata f. sp. avenae; assembly: GCA_002873125.1. NCBI lineage: Eukaryota > Fungi > Basidiomycota > Pucciniomycetes > Pucciniales > Pucciniaceae > Puccinia > Puccinia coronata. Next base: position 30,271 of record PGCI01000377.1, on the reverse strand, counting down.
GCCAAAAGTTGATCATCATCAATTGTTATTACAGTCAATCAGTTACGCCGTGTCCTGTCCTTATTTCAGTTACTCTGCCCTGTTTTGCCTGTTTTATCCGTGGTGTTCCCTTCAAATCAACCATTCTACATATCCAGCTCCTGCGCAGAAACCCTCAAATCTACCCAGCAGCTCTACTTCACCCCCCTACGTGGCTTTTTGGCTTGAAAGAAGCAATAGTGAGTACTTCTTTCATCCTTCTGTCCCCATTCAGGTTCCTTAATTGAAAAAGCACTTTGGTACCGCCTTCTGTTACGCAGAAACCCATTGTTTGCTTAATTCGATACCACCCTGCTTTGCAGATCTCTGATTTAGAGGGCACCTACAAACACCCCTGCTCCAGCAGGCCCCTCTATAAAAGAATTATATTCTTTTATATCTTCTTTCCTACTACTTTTCTACGTGAAAATACCCCACTCTACCCATCATTTGCACTCTTATCACCTTGTGTAGCTAAAAGGTACTAGCCCTTGGCATCACAGAGGCTGACAAGCTCCTCCTTTTATATCTTCAGAGGCCAGTCTTTGTGTGTCTCAAAGAGGCATTGAGTGGATTTTACTTATTCATCTACATTCTCATGATGTAATGAGAATTTGATAGTTGTTTAAGTACAGTACAATCTATGTCCTCATGACAAGATGATGTATTGTATAGCCAATTACATCATATGTCAACTCAAAGTAGAATAGTACTTATAATTAACTACCTTGGTAGGTAATTCTGTTTTACAAGTGTGTAACTTGTTAGAATAGATCTTGTTTAAGGTTCTAACCAATTTAAATGAGTGTTTCATTGGTTAACTTGTGGTTGGCACAGTTTACAGCAGGATTATTGATTCCTGTAATTGTTGTTTCCTTTGAGATGTCAGGAAGTATGAGAAGGAGTAGGAAATCTAGGGTATCTCTGGTGAGGGACCGTACTTAATATTGCATCAAAAGTCCATTTCTTTAATAATATTTACAAAATAATGAAGGATATTCAGTCATTTGGATACTTTGTGGTATCTCTAGGGCTGACAATGTATCTATATGCGTGAGGCACTTGTGGATACATACATCTTCAATCTTCTAGTCATGACAGACTCTGAAGTTGGCAGCACCTGGCAGCACACTAGTTTTAACCCTGAGAACATCAAGATTTTGAGTTTGAATGGGAAATGTTTTGGATCAAGTCCCATAAACCTTTGCTGCATCCGTGGTGTAGGGGGGAGAGCAAAAAACTCATCCAATGGATTCTCCCAGGCTAGACTCTCAATTGAATCACAAAAAAACTGGTCTTTCTTTCTCACAACTACGTACACACAAAAACTAGAACCACAAAGGGGATACATACAAGCAGAGATCAAATCCAGGTAAGCCAAATTCAAATTTAAATAAAAGAGATCCAAAAGGTTATTTCAATTGTTTTCTTCTTTCCATTTGGTAATACAGGAAATGGGAGCAATGCTGCCAATCAACCTGTCCGCAAAAACATTCTTTCAAATCCCCAATTGACAAGAATGACCAAGGAAATGAAGGCAACTTACCATACAGGCTGAGCTCAGGTCAGTCCAATCTGGCCCGCTTTGACAAACTTTCTGCCTGCGGGGGTTCCTGGGCCTGCCCGCCTGTGTCACCTTTGCCCGTAGCAGCAACACCCAAACCAAGCAATGGAGATGTAGGAGCGCCAACCTCAGATTCTGCTGCCGCCAAAACAGGGCCAACCGGCGGAGCCGGATTTACATTGGGTTGGAGGGTTTTGGCAACTAGGTGAGTGTCACAAGGTGCAATTTCCCCATTCTCCCTAGCAATCCTACGGATAAATGCGTCGCGATCTTCCCCCTCTAACTCCACCTCCTCAAACAAGTCTTCATTGTTGTCCTTGCATACGATTTTTCTTAGGCAAGCCTCCTTGGCATCCCACATTGCCCTCCACAAATGGTCCTCTGCCGCCGCCATCTGTTGCGCTTCCCCAAAAACATCAACAAGGCGGCCATGTTCTTCTTCTATCTTTTCTTCATCCACCACAATTCACTGTTGGGCCCTCTCAATAGTCTCACAAGCAGCATCAATCCTCTTTTGACTCGCACCAACACGCTCCTCCCTTGCTGCTATGGTGTTGTTTACAGCATGAAAGCTGTAAGCAAGTAGCGCCTCCAGGGTTCTATTGATAATTGTAAGTACATCAATATTTTATGTATGCACTGGATCACTTCAGCAAGGCAATCAAAATACTCACTGCGGCATTTTAGCCCTTGCCTCACGATGCAGGATTGCCTGACGCTCCAAAACAGCCTCTTGATCCAGGACAACTTGACGGCAGTAATCATTTACGCGTTCCCACAAAGCGTAGTCTACCGTATTCAATGCATGAAGGACCTCAAGATACTTTGAGCTGAATAGGTCATCACCCTCCCACTCCTCCTGTCAGCCCTAGAGATACTTCCAAGTATCCAAAGGACTGCTATCTTTGATTCAACTCATCAATATACTATGTAATATTAATAAATCCTTGAATATTATTGCAGAAATGGATTCCTCATGTAAATTTAGGTAGGGTTACCCACTGAGAGTACCCCTTAATTATGACTCCTTATGGTACTTTGGCTATTCTCAAAGTACCATGGAGGAATTACAATTAAAATAAAACTCTAGTAAATATGCTAATACAGAGTATAAGCATATTCAGGCGCAGAGAAAGAAAATACACAAGGTTTCAGAACAGTATAAAATTTGTCTACTTTGACTGAGAAAGTATTTCTATGGGAAATATACTACTTATATCACTACAAGAAAATCTGCTTCAACTGCCATCACTTGACATGCAGGCTAATCCCATCCTACTACCCCTTTTACTCCCAAGTTAATCCAAAGCAACTTTTCTTGCACAGTCACTGTGCACAACGCACAGTGAATGTGCATTGAAGTTGTTTTGAAGTGTTCTTTGAGTGAGATTCAAGTAACAGCAGAAGTAAAATCAAAGAAACTGCATGTCAACTGGTGGCAGTTGAAGCAGATTTTCTTGTAGTGTATTAAATATTCCCTCATTGTAGAAATAGAATTACCTTTTCCCATGTAAGGGTGGGTAATTGTTTAATTCATTATCCATATTAGGGTGGCTTCATGAGTAAATGGTTCATAAATATACTCATGATGCAATGGGGACAGGATAATAAATTTTCACATCCATAGAATTGGCCACAAATCTTCACGTAGAAGTTTTGTGATCATTCCCTGGCTTGTTTAAACTCCCAGAGGCTCCTCATGGCGCCTCAAGGGACCTCTAGGCCTTAAAAGGAAGGCTTTTGACGCCTAAAGATGGATTCCTCAGCCTATTCACCCATACACTTAGTAAACCAACCAAGTATAGTGAGTATTCTCCTCCTACTTTCAGAGTAGTGTTACCCATCCACTTCCTTATCAACTGGAGCTTTGATCACACCCAATGATCCCCAATTTCTGCACCATCAACTTCCTTAAAAATATTAGCTGAAAGACCACCACCTCTGCCTGCAGCCATTCTGTCATGTGCTTTCCTACTATTGTCCATTTTGTTGCTTTATTGCTTCAATTTAACAAATTTATAGTTGTTCTCCTACCCAACTTTTGTATATCAGCTTTTGGCGTAACAGGAGTGCAGAACAAACCCAATATTCCATTGGGGTAGGACTAGTAATAGTCCTTTAAACTGTTCTATTCAGCACATTCATAGTGATTTGGCCCATTTTGGACCAATATCTCATAGAAATATCTGTCAACAGAAATTAGGGTGATTTTTGTTTTCTAAAGTCTCACTATAAAAGGAGGGAATGTCAGCTTGCTACTATGTCAGATCCAAACTGACAAAAGTAACAAATAAAAAGAGATATTATTACTATATTATTAAGACCCATTAATTAGGGGGTATCAAATATAGGCAAATCCAAACTTATAATGTAATTGACTGGTTTGCAAAAAACAGTCATTCTTAAAACCTGATGGTTGCTCCTCAATCAACATTTTGGCTCCATTAATGAAGAAAAAGATTTTTGGATAATTGACTGATTTCTAATTGTGGATTTGGGATATTTGATACCCCCTCTTATATCCCAGTTTATTAAAGCCACAGTTTTGGCAAAACCTGGATCGTGGGTTTGGCCTGCAGCTTTTTCAATTGGTGAATTGCATTGCTTGCGCAAAATTTTAAATTTTCATAGAGGTACATTGCATGTGCAAAATTTCAGATTTGAATCGGGCCCAGCTGTGCTTTTGCATAAGAAGGGGGTCACCTGAGGTCGCTCCTTTTGTGCACAAGCTACAAATTTATGGGAGTGACCTAGACCAAGATTGAAGCAGACTTGCCTCCTTTTAAGGCTTAAGCTGAACCCAACTCAAACTTCAAGCAGCCCAGGCACTTGCATGGCATCCGTAGCCCTGGAACCTGGATGTAGCAACCGGTACTGTTTTCTTGTATTTGATCTCTATCGCAACTGAGCTGCGCCACACATGTTACTAACGCAACATCCACCACGGATGGAAACATTACAGGGCCTAACTAGCCCTTCTGCTTTGGGTGCATCCACCACCAACTGCTGAGCTGGTACCAGCTTGGCGAGCAGGTAGACCTACCTGCGGGGCTGGTACCAGCTCGGCAAGCAGGTACACCTGCCCGCTGAGCTGGTACCAGCTTGGCAAGCAGGTACACCTGCCCGCTGAGCTGGTACCAGCTTGGCAAGCAGGTAGACCTACCTGCGGGGCTGGTACCAGCTCGGCAAACGGGTAAACCTGCCCGCTTGGCTGGTACCAGCTCGGCGAGCAGGTAAACCTGCCCGCTGGGCTGGTACCAGCTCGACGAGCAGGTAAACCTGCCCGCTGGGCTGGTACCAGCTCGACGAGCAGGTAAACCTGCCCGCTGGGCTGGTAGCAGCTCGGCGAGCAGGTAAACCTGCCCGCTGGGCTGGTACCAGCTCGGCGAGCAGGTAAACCTGCCCGCTGGGCTGGTACCAGCTCGGCGAGTAGGTAAACCTTCCCGCTGGGCTGGTACCAGCTCGGCGAGAAGGTAAACCTGCCCGCTGGGCTGGTACCAGCTCGACGAGCAGGTACACCTGCCCGCTGGGCTGGTACCAGCTCGGCGAGCAGGTACTGTGAAACGTAAGACAAGCTAGGAGCTTTGGCACAGGAATGACTAGGTGTCAGTGTCCTGGGATGCTTAGGGAGAGAGGGAGCGGCGTGGACCTGGATGAATGGACAAGTGGGAAACAGAAGCGATGGAGAAAAGAAAAGAACAACAGAGAAGAAAGAGACTACAACTATAAAGGAAGGGTTAAGCCCCCTATTACATAATCATGAACCCCTGAGTATAATCCTCCTGTTTACCCAAGTCAATCCGTTAGGTACACCTGCCGGCTGGGCTGGGACCAGCTCAGCGAGCAGGTACACCTGCCCGCTGGGCTGGTACCAGCTCGGCGAGCAGGCAAACCTGCCGCCTGGGCTGGTACCAGCTCGGCGAGCAGGTACACCTGCCCGCTGGGCTGGTACCAGCTCGGCGAGCAGGTACACCTGCCCGCTGGGCTGGTACCAGCTCGGCGAGCAGGTACACCTGCCCGCTGGGCTGGTACCAGCTCGGCGAGCAGGTACACCTACCCGCTGGGCTGGTACCAGCTCGGCGAGCAGGTACACCTGCCCGCTGGGCTGGTACCAGCTCGGCGAGCAAGTTCACCTGCCCGCTGGGCTGGTACCAGCTCGGCGAGCAGGTACACCTGCCCGCTGGGCTGGTACCAGCTCGGCGAGCAGGTACACCTGCCAAACCTGCCGCCTGGGCTGGTACCAGCTCGGCGAGCAGGTACACCTGCCCGCTGGGCTGGTACCAGCTCGGCGAGCAGGTACACCTGCCGGCTGGGCTGGTACCAGCTCGGCGAGCAGGTACACCTGCCCGCTGGGCTGGTACCAGCTCGGCGAGCAGGTACACCTACCCGCTGGGCTGGTACCAGCTCGGCGAGCAGGTACACCTGCCCGCTGGGCTGGTACCAGCTCGGCGAGCAAGTTCACCTGCCCGCTGGGCTGGTACCAGCTCGGCGAGCAGGTACACCTGCCCGCTGGGCTGGTACCAGCTCGGCGAGCAGGTACACCTGCCCGCTGGGCTGGTACCAGCTCGGCGAGCAGGTACACCTGCCCGCTGGGCTGGTACCAGCTCGGCGAGCAGGTACACCTGCCCGCTGGGCTGGTACCAGCTCGGCGAGCAGGTACACCTGCCCGCTGGGCTGGTACCAGCTCGGCGAGCAGGTACACCTGCCCGCTGGGCTGGTACCAGCTCGGCGAGCAGGTACCCCTGCCCGCTGGGCTGGTACCAGCTCGGCGAGCAGGTAAACCTGCCCGCTGGGCTGGTACCAGCTCGGCGAGCAGGTAAACCTTCCCGCTGGGCTGGTACCAGCTCGGCGAGCAGGTAAACCTGACCGCTGGGCTGGTACCAGCTCGGCGAGCAGGCACACCTGCCCGCTGGGCTGGTACCCGCTCGGCGAGCAGGTACACCTGCCCGCTGGGCTGGTACCAGGTCGGCGAGCAGGTAAACCTGCCCGCTGGGCTGGTACCAGCTCGGCGAGCAGGCACACCTGCCCGCTGGGCTGGTACCAGCTCGGCGAGCAGGCACACCTTCCCGCTGGGCTGGTACCCGCTCGGCAAGCAGGTACACCTGCCCGCTGGGCTGGTACCAAGGACTTCATGTGGGGGTTTACAAGGATCTAAAATTATAATTGACAAGTTCTAAAAACCCCTGCAGGCTGGGGGGACAGGGGGTGCCGGGCGGTGCAGTGGCCTCGTCCTCCAGTGATAAATAATGCATAAAAACTTAGTTTGCTTATTTTTATCCAGAGAACTTAGCAAAGTCCTGGCACCATAAAAATAAGTAATAGATTAAAATAATAGATACTTTTTACAAAAAATATCAATAACTTCTACACCTTGAGGATAACTTAGAATATTAGGGGGTATCAAATATGACCAAACCAGTCAATAAAATCCGTCAATTAGAAATGGCCAAATCCACAATTTCTAATTGACTGGTTTCCGAAACGGGGTAGCTAAAAAGCCAACGGGTTTTGAAAACAAATAACCCAGGTTTATCAACCAAATCCTTCGTTTCCAAATAAGTCAATTTTATCACATCTCACAAAGCCTAAAAAATCACTCATCCTGAAACAAATCACACCTCCTGAAACATCACTACTTGTCAAACATTCACTCCTTCAAACCAAAACATCACTCATCCAATCATGCGCCAACCACGGTCTCAACACCAGTAACTACATCAAGCAGCCAACTCTGCAGCAATGATAATGCTTTTTGACTTGGAGAACAATGATTCAGAACATGAAGAATTTTGTTCCTATTGCTGTTCCAAACTTCAGAAACAATACCTCAATGCTAGGGGAACCACAACACAATTCCATCCCCGTTATGACTTGTCAATCATGCAAGGACTTTCTGAATCATGCTTCCTCCATCTTTTTTGAATGGCATGGCCATGTTTTCTAAACCTCCTCCAATTGATTGAATCCCATCCCATCTTCTACAACTTCTCTCAGAATCAACAACGAGATCCATAAGTTCAGCTTTCAGTTGCCATATGTTGTCTAGGATCTAATGGCAATAGAGCTGCTGTCTTCCAACTCAAAACCCTCTTTCAAATGGGATATGGAACAATTAATTTATACACCACTTGGGTCACCAAGGTTATTTATCAAATGCGCTCACGCTTGGCATCATGGCCAACTACCAAAGAACAACTAGAATCATCTCAGTTCATGCAAGAAGAAGGCTTCCCTGGTTCTGTAGGCTTTGTCGATGGAACAACTATTCCGCTCAGTCAAAAGCCTCCTATAGATGGCAATCACTATTTTGATTGTAAGAAGAGGTGCAGTCAGCTTTGTTTATCTCCGTTGCATAGACAGGTGGCTGATGCTTTCATATTTTTCTCAAAAGATACTCCATTTCACTCACTCTAGTTTGAGATGTAAACAAGAAGTTCATATTGTACCTCTCAGGCTATCCTGGATCATGCCACAATTTCTATGTGTTCTTGAATATGCAGCTTGCTCAGAAGCCTGGACAATTCTTTGATCAGGACCAATTCCTGCTGGCTGACTCTGCTTATCCAAGTAATCAATACACAATACCTGCTTACAAGGGGGCCGACTTACTCACTCCGGAGAATGTTGATTTCAATTACCATCTAGTGCAATCAAGGGTACGGATTGAACATGCTATTGGAATTCTGAAAGGAAGATTTGCTAGTTTGCGTGAGATGAGATCTCAAATCAGAAACCGTCACAAGATGAAGGCAGCCATAAAATGGATCATCAGCTGTGTTGTTCTACATAACCTACTTGCAGACCTAAAGGACCAGTGGAACAAGCTCTACAAAGAAGAAGAACCTGAACTAGCACCTCCTGTTGGCCTGGAAAATGAAGACACTAGCAATGATGTATTGTGAGGTGTTTTGCGCCCAATTACCCTGTCACACTTTGCTTAATTGTCACTGTTTCCTTGGTTTTTTTATGCAATTTCACGTTTTTCAAATTCTGTTTCACTTCCTCCTCCCTTGTACTCTCTCTCTCTGGCTTGGCTCCGCTACACATTTTTTCACACCATCTTGTAAGTTCACTCTCTTGATGCTCTCACCTGCCTTTTTTTATCTGGCTGACACTCTGATTGCCTGCACCTTCCTTCACCTTTGCCATGGACCACCACTCACCCGCCTCATCTGGCTCTCTTGCTCCCCAGCTCAGCTCCCTCCACCTGCTCCCTGCAACGCCTCCACCCTCCACCTCCTCCCTGACCTCCTGCGCCGCCCCCGCCCTATTGCTTGCTTGCCCACGACCCCCACCCCTCCCTGACTGCTCACTGCCCGCGGCGCCGCTTGCTTGCTTCCCCACGCCCTTCAGCTCTTCCTCCGCCTCCCTGCGCCGCCCCCTCCGGGTCGCTGGCTCCCAGCTCCTCCCCCGCTGGTTTGCTCGCTCCCCCACGCCCTCCAGCTCCTCCTTTGCCTCCCTGGGCCAACCCTGCCAGGTTGCTTGCTCTCTCATGCCCTCCAGCTCCTCCACTGCCTCCCTGCGCCGCCCCCGCCTGGTCGCTTGCTCCCCCACGCCCTCCAGCTCCTCCTCTGCCTCCCTGGGCCAACTCCGCCGGGTCGCTTGCTCCCCCACGCCCTCCAGCTCTTCCACCAGTTCCCTGAGCCGCCCCTGCCAGGTTGCTCGCTCCCCCACGGCCTCCTCCTCCTCCCTGACCCCCCTGTGCCGCCCCCACCGGGTCGCTTGCACCCCCAGGGCCTCCACCTCATCCCTGACCCACCTGGGCTGCCCCCGCCAGGTCGCTTGCTTCCCCACGACCTCCACCTCTTCCTGCTGCAGCTTGCTCCCTGCGCACTTGCTGCCCGCTGCCCGCCGCCGCTCGCCCACCGCTCGCTGCTGCCCAACACCCGCTGACTTCCCGCTGCCTGCTCGCTCGCTTGCTGGCCGCTCCCTCGCTTGCTTGCTCCCTTGTCCCGCTGCTCTTGCTGCCCTCTGCCCTCACTGCCCCCTACCCGCTGCCCTTGCCACCCACTGCCCTCGCTGCCCGCCACTCTCTCAATAACAGGTACGCACCCCTGTATGCCCCCTGCCATTACAACTGGAACTAACACCCCTATTATCCCTTTGCACATCCTCAGATATGTCTTTAAAGCACATGCACCTGGATTCCAAGTCCATTTGAGATGGCCAACACATCCAGACACGTTACAATCTGCGTCCCCTGAAGCTCCCAAGCTGCTCCCCCGGAAACCTTTTTGCAGCGTCTAAGGCTGGTCACCATGGAACTAGTATGATTGGTACTGCACACCTTTCAGAAAATTCCAGACCGGTTGCAGATTAGTGGCAGGGTGGATGGGGGTGGTGGTCTAACAGTGAATGAGGGAGCAGATTTGAACCGTGAGGAGCCCTCATCACCTTTAACCAAATACTCCTACTCAGATGAACCCTCCAAACCTGCTCATTCCAAAAAAACCTACCAAGAAACTCCCTCAGCCTCCACCTTCTCCCCCCTTCACCCAAGTGCCTCCGTCATTCACAGCCCAATCCTCAAATACCCGCTCTCATTTTGCAGGCAGCTTGACAGGCCTGTGTTGTTTGTGATGTCTATTGGCAATGCTCTCTCAACCCCAATCCTGAAGCATTCTCAATTCCCAAGAATGACAATGTTCCCATTAATACAGACCAGCAAGAAGAATCAGCCCAAACGCCTGTTAAGCAGCTCACTAGACAACAAGAGAAAGCAAAGGTATACAGCGCACATTGGATGCCCGTCTGTTGGTCCTCAGGAGTAAGTACAAAACCAGTTGCCAGGGATAGAGTGTGAGTTTTCTTATACTTGTCCTTGTAATTGTGGAAGCAATCTTTCATCTGCCTAAAAGTAAGACTGATTTTGCAGGTTGATTGCCATCAGCTCAAATCCACTGATTTTACCCTTGGGCGGTTTTCCCACAAGAGGTGCCTTCCCCATTCCAAAGCAGGCATCATAATTCTTCTTTATTTTGAGCCAATCAATGTTAACAAGGTAGTCTTCCTTCTTCAGATGGCCAGTGTTTTGTTCAGCTGTGTCATTATCGGTAAAAACGTTGGCAGCCTTCTTTGTGGATTTCCTTCCCCTTGTTGGCTTCTTGGGGGCTGCTTTCTTGTTGATTGCTTTTTTGGGAGGCATGATTCTGGGAGAAGGTCAGCAGGAAAAGTATCAGCTAATTTCCTACAAGAAGATAATCAATATGATAAGCATGAAAAACTGGATGGTAAGCACTGAACTTACTGAACTTGAGAACAATTGGTTGAGGAGTCGGTGAACTAGAGAAAGATTGATTGTGGAGTTGATAAATGTGATAATAGCAATAACTAGAAGTTATATTGTCAGATCAAAATGTACAAGTGAGAGAATGAATCATGATGCGCGTGGCATACCTAGAAGCAAAGCGGACAAGGTGAATCGGTGATAGAGAGTAAAAAGGAATACGAAAAGAAGAAGCGGTCTATAGCGCGCCAACAAGAGTAAAGGAGGATAAGGTAGTAGTGAGAGGATAGAATCAGATGAGAGTAACAGGAACGTCGGCACGAGTTCTTCGACGAGCTTGAGTGAATAGGAAGATGCAACAATGTGATTGTGCGGTAGAGTACTACAAGTGTCAGCCTCTGTGATGCCAAGGGCTAGTACCTTTTAGCTACACAAGGTGATAAGAGTGCAAAGGATGGGTAGAGTGGGGTATTTTCACGTAGAAAAGTAGTAAAGAAAGAAATAAAAAGAATATAATTCTTTTTTATAGAGGGGCCTGCTGGCGCAGGGGTGTTTGTAGGTGCCCTCTAAATCAGAGATCTGCTAAGCAGGGTGGTATCTGATTAAGCAAACAATGGGTTTCTGCGTAACAGAAGGTGGTACCAAAGTGCTTTTCCAATTAAGGAACCAGAATGGGGACAGAAGGATAAAAGAAGTACTCACTATTGCTTCTTTTAAGCCAAAAAACCACGTAGGGGGGTGAAGTAGAGCTGCTGGGTAGATTGGATGGTTTCTGCGCAGGAGCTGGTCACGTAGGATGGTTGATTTAATAAGAACACCAAGGATAAAACAGGCAAACAGGGCAGAGTAACTGAAATAAGGACAGGACACGGCGTAACTGATTGACTGTAATAATAATTGATGATGATGAACAACATTTGGCGTGGAAAGAGGGCTCTATATATACTAATTTCACTCATAGTAGAGGACCTTTCCTGCCTGTGTGCTTGTAGTTGCTGAATTTCAGCGCAATGTGGCCAATTTGGGAGATTGGCACTAACAAGGCTCATCCCAATGGCACTGCTGGTCATTATTTCAGCGTCACAAGTGCTCTTCATGACCTTAATAACCTATTTGGTCATTGTAACTAAGGTACATAGCAACACTGACGTGTGATTGTATCTGAAATGGGCCACAAATGACGGAAATGGGCCACAAATGGCTATGGCCAATCATTAAAGGCCACGCTGGCTAAGTTAATCTTAGGTATTCAAGGTTTTTATTAATTAAACCTTGCAAATCCGTCATGTAGAATCTACCTGTACACTGGTTATGCTTGTACATACCTGGTAACTAGGTCATTGCCTATTTCCACGCATTTGGCCAATTTCCAATTGGATTATATAATCCACGCGCGGGGTTGGAGGTTTAAACCCCAATTGGGCTTAACTCCCAAACTATACACAACACCTCAATTATAAGTCCATAATTGGTCCTTTCACATACAGTATGCATATATATCAAGTACATACGTGTGTAATGTGCATCTGTGACACGTGGGTGTGGCCAATTGTTACAAGTAATTGGTTCAAGGTGAAGGAGTAGGAAATTAGGGGTACTTCCAGTGAGGGACCCTACATTATTTTACATGAGGATTCAGAATATGACATAATATTCTAAGTTATCCTCGAGTTTGAGAAGTTATTCATAATTTCTGTAAAAAACAGTTATTTATTTTAGTTCTGACTTATTTTTAAGGGTCCAGAACTTTGTTAATGTTTTTGGTTAAAAATAAGGTTACTAGTTATTACTCTTACTTTTATGTGTCACTATGGTTACCTTATGATTATTCCTTATTATTATAGTTACTTCATGTCTATTTGTTATCAATTATTAGCATATGTACTATTTTCAGGGTTTGTACATATGGTAATGATGTTGTTTTTATTTTTCATTTATTTTCTTTAATTTCTACATTACTAGTGTTACTTTGTCAGGTTGTCTCTGACTTAGTAGCAAGCTGACAACAAGGCTGGTGAGAAGAGAAGGGGGTGACGCGAGTGTGAAGGGTTGATAGAGTGTTTGGCTTCGTTGGTGGTTAATGTTTGGTAAAACTATCTTTCAATGTGCATGAGGAAAAGATGAGTGTGAGGACACATGCAGCATCTTTATACCAAGTTACAAAGGTATCTGCTTACCTGGTGGAACCGTAGTGTCGCTAGGCACAAGGGACCTCAAGGGTTCAGTGCTCCGCGGTATCCTGGTCCAAACCGGTTTGATTGATAGCGTCTGCAATGAAAACATCATCTGTATGAATGGTCGAGCGGGTAGAGACAACATCAGTCTATGCTGGTATCCACAGGGTTCATACACCTGGTTTGGTCGCATAGGCGAAACTTACAATTAGGCTCAGTTGGTGAACCCATGACTACATCTCGACAATAAAATGGTGTGATTTGTAGAGGCTTATTTGTAAAGTACTATTCTGAGAGGATTCAAAAGAGTCAGTAGCAAACGGATGAGTGCTCCAACCCCGCCAACCCCACGCGTGGATTACATAATCCATTAGTAAATTGGCCAAATGCGTGGAAATAGCCAATCTCCTAGTTACCACACCTGTAGAGGCGTAACTAGGGTACAGGTAGAACCTACGTGGTTTATTTACAAGGTTTGATTAATAAAAAACTTTAATACATAAGATCAACATAGCCAGCTGTAGAGACTGTGAAAATGAAGATGTGTCTGATGGGAGTCAAACCCACGACCGTGCTGCCTTTACCAACTAGGCTACAGACGCTTGTGGTTGCCAAGGTGTTGGGTGTTACTTGTCTAGGTTCAACTGCACAGCTCACCCAACTGTGGTGATACATCATGTTAGCAGGTTTAACCTCAACACCAGCATGGCCTTTAAAAGATTGGCCATAGCCATTTGTGGCCCATTTCAGCCGTCTGTGGCCCATTTCAGATACAATTACACGTCAGTGTTGCTATGTACCTTAGTTACAATGACCAAATAGGTTATAAAGGTCATGAAGAGCACTTATGATACTGAAATAATGACCAGCAGTACCATTGGGATGAGCCTTGTTAGTGCCAATCTACCTGTGCGTCCGGTTCCGGTCTCCCAACTTGGGTTCATTGCTTAGACACTCACCTGCAACAGCCCTGATGATGGCGGGTCAGCTACCTGTTCGTCCGGTTCCAGTTTCCCAACACGGTTGAGGAAGGGAGCCTTTGCCTCACGCACAGGTAGATAAAGGACTACAACTGCTGCGGCGCATGACTAGATACATGATTCTGAGTATCACAAGATTAGGTCTACAAGGTATCACAAACGTGTCACAGATCCTTCCTAACAGAGGGAAGTTTGGCTTGCAGCCAAAAAGATTCATCCGGCCAAAAGTCAAGGGTAATACCTCCCGTAAACACCCAGATTGAAGTGCTGCACTGGGCCGAGGCAGCAGTCTAGATAGGGATGCAAGTATTGTATCCAAGTCGGAGATGTAGACGAGGCCCATAATCTGATTGTTGTTACCCAGCCATGGCCAAACCTCTCTGCGCATCTCAAGCAATCTCATGTATTCAAATCATCAATCAGCTCTGGACACACGTGAGGTAGAATGTGTGACTGAGGCAGATTTAGCTTGCAGCCAGAGAATATTTGTCTCCAACCACAAGTCATCAAGGAGTACATCTCCCCCACACCAAGGTGAATGTTGCTGCAGCAGCAGTAGGGTCTGATGTGAGGTAGCTCAAGGGAGGCATGCCCCCAGCCGTAGGATCTCTACTCTGCCGAGAGTCATAAGGGGCAAAGAATGTACTGGCTACATTTCTTGTAGACGAGGCACGTCTTGAGGCAATATGACAGGAGCTGGAGCAGCGTAACACAATGCTGTGTCAGTGGAAGGATAAGATTGCATCACACATGAAAAGAAAGAAAGAAGAAAAGAGAAAAGAAAGAAAGAAAGAAGGAAAGAAGGAAACACTGATAGACGTACCTGGAGCAGCGTAACACAATGCTGTGTCAGTGGAAGGATGAGGAGAAACCTTCCACATACGCTGCTCCAGCACTAAATACACTGGACAGTCTGTGACATGTGAGAGAGGTGTGAAATCACAATGAAAAAGGAAAAAAAGAGACTTGACAAAACTCCAACACCCCCCCTTGCTGAACACCTAGAGAAAGAAAGAAATGAAAAGAAATGGAAATGGGATAAATAAATAAATAAAAACTACACAACACCAAACGCACTCCGATGAGACTGAAGTGAGATCTGAGTGAGGGGCTTGGTCAGCATGTTGGCCAGCATGTCCTTGGTGGACACATGAAGGACTCAAATCTTGTTCTTCTTGACGCAGTCTTGAATGAAGTGGAATCGCGCGTGAATATGTTTTGTCCGGGAGTGATGTTCCGGATTCTTGGCAAGAGCCTCAGCACCCCCATTGTCAACGTGGAGAGGGATGAAGGTGGAGGAAATAAGATTGAGTTCCCGGAGAAGGTACCGGAGCCATAGACCCTCTTTACACGCGTCGGACATTGCCTTATACTCTGCTTCCGTGCTGGAGAGGGAGATGGAAGCTTGTTTGCGCGACTTCCAGAAGATGGCCCCAACACCCAGACAATAGGTGTATGCGGATGTAGAATGACGATCCTGCCTGTCTTCCGCCCAATCAGAGTCTGAAAAACCGGAACAACCAAGAGAGCCTCCTAGGCGGAGGCGGAGGTGTTTGGTGGTAACTAGGTAGCGGAGTACACAAATGGCTGCCTGCCAGTGGGCTTCGGAAGGGTTCTTCAGGAATTGAGATATCCTATTTACCGCAAAGGAAAAATTGGGTCAAGTGCACTGAGCCGCCCAGAGGAGACAGCCAAGAAGTTGCTGGTAGGGGCCAGAGGACAACGGTTCATTGTCAACGCGGCGCTTCAGATCTTTGAAAACAGAGTCGGTGGGTGTGTTGAACGGAACAAGATTTCCAGAGAGAAACCCAGCAGACATCTCATTGATGTAGTGTACTTGGGACAGGTAGACGAGCTGTTCTTCTTCTGAGCAATGGATTTTGAGGGAGAGGAAGTGGTGAAGCTCTTCATTGGCGCCAATCTTAAATTTGACGCCTAGCAAGTGAATGGTGGAGTCAACAAAATCCGGCTCACCGACAACCGCCAGATCATCTACATGAATTTCTAGCGCTCCAATTAGTTTGCAACGGCAGAGGAGAAAGTATAAGGTGGGATCATAATGAGATTGAGTCAAAACAATAGAGATCAGAGCGGCGTGCAGTTCCAGATTCCATTCCCTCGGGGATTGTTTCAGACCGTAGATGGAGCGTTCAACCTCACACACCCAATCAGGATGTTCTGGGTCTTCAAATCCTGGAGGCTGAGCCATGTAAACTGGTTCTGATAGCTTGCCGTTGAGAAAGGCAGTTTTGAAATCTACCTGCCGACCTTTCCATTTGCGCACTGCCAGGAGACTAAGAACCAAACGTAAGGTTTCGAGACGCATTGTCGGAGCAAAGACTTCTGAGTAGTCAATGCCATGTACTTGCGAGTAGCCCATTGCTACCAGGCGAGCCTTGAGCTTCTGGACAGATTTGTTGGGACAGTGTTTTACCGGGGGCTTGATAGCGGCACACCCGAAGGGCGTGCGCACGCCCCCCCGAACGCCTAAAAAAAAGGTGTGCGGGGGCTGCACGCCTTTTTTTTAGGCGTGCAAACCCCCGCACGCCCTCCCCCGCATGCCGCACGCCGTCCGCACGCCTACAAATGGCGTGAGGACGGCCGGCTCGGCGTGCGGCCCCGCCGGACAGGCGTGCTGGCCATGCACGCCTGTCCGGCCAGGCTCACGTAAGCCTCTCAAATCGAGAGGCTTAAGTGAGCCCCTTGGTGCCCTTATAAGGGTACCCAGGGTACCCTTATAAGGGTACCACTTGGTACCCTTATAAGGGTACCCAGGGTACCACTTGGTACCCTTATAAGGGTACCGTTTGGTACCCTTATAAGGGTACCGTTTGGTACCCTTATAAGGGTACCGTTTGGTACCCTTATAAGGGTACCGTTTGGTACCCTTATAAGGGTACCACTTGGTACCCTTATAAGGGTACCGTTTGGTACCCAGGTACCCTTATAAGGGTACCGAACGGTACCCAGGTACCCTTATAAGGGTACCGAACGGTACCCTTATAAGGGTACCTGGGTACCGTTCGGTACCCTTATAAGGGTACCTGGGTACCCTTATAAGGGTACCGTTTGGTACCCTTATAAGGGTACCACTTGGTACCCTTATAAGGGTACCAAACGGTACCCTTATAAGGGTACCCAGGTACCCTTATAAGGGTACCGAACGGTACCCAGGTACCCTTATAAGGGTACCGAACGGTACCCTTATAAGGGTACCCAGGTACCCTTATAAGGGTACCGCGGTACCCTTATAAGGGTACCAAACGGTACCCTTATAAGGGTACCGCGGTACCCTTATAAGGGTACCAAACGGTACCCTTATAAGGGTACCGCGGTACCCTTATAAGGGTACCAAACGGTACCCTTATAAGGGTACCGCGGTACCCTTATAAGGGTACCAAACGGTACCCTTATAAGGGTACCGCGGTACCCTTCTCACGTAAGCCTCTCGAATCGAGAGGCTTACGTGAGCCGACAGGCGTGCAAAGCCTGCACGCCTGTCCGAAGGGCGTGCAGGCTTTGCACGCCCTTCAGACAGGCGTGCAGGCTCTGCACGCCCGTCTGGCACGCCTGCACGCTGTATGCACGCCTATTGTAGGCATGCACATGGCGTGCAGCGTGCGGGGAAAGGCGTGCAGTCCCTGCACGCCTTTCCAAAGCGGCGTGCAGCGGCTGCACGCCATTTTTTCTGGGCGTGCGGATAGGCGTGCGCACGCCCGAAGGGCGTGCCGCTATCAAGCCCCTGTTTTACCTTAAATACCCACCTGGACCAAATAACTTTTTGTTTCGCCGGGCGGGGAACCAGCTTCCAGGTAGACATTCCCACAAGGGAGCCATATTCTTCATCGGCGGCTTTCAGCCAACAGGTCTGGTTGGGAGATTTCAACAGTTGGTTCCAGGTCTTGGGAGTGTCCAACTGTGGTGTGGTCTTGGCAGATTTGGACCAGTTGCCCAGACAATCCGGTGGGCGACAATTTTGGGTGGATTTACGCGGCGGTGCCGAGGAAGGTGGTAGAGACGGCAATGAGGGAAGAGGAGGAATCTCAGGAGGGGACAAAACATCAGATGGAGGAGGGTCTTCAGGTTCTGGCAAATTACACGGCATAGGGTGAGGGGCGTGAGTGTGAGGCTCTGGAGAGAACTGAGAGGGCCCTTCTGGATCATTCCCAGGTGCATGAATGGATTCCTGGAGGCGTTGATCAAAGCGCGGTTGGAGAGGTATATCTAACAGCGGGAGATCTGGTGTGGAGACCCTGAGTGGAGACAGAGTTGGAGGGGAGGTAGGTAACTGCTGTGTTGGCCATGGGAGTTCAACGTGGACCTGCGCGGGAGATGGTTGTAGTTTGGATTTGAATGGGAAGACCGAGTCGTCAAATATGAGGTCTTGAGTCTTGACAACAGTTCTTTTCTCCAGGTCCCAGACCCTGTAGCCGTTGCCGTTCTTGAGGTACGACAGAAGCATTGCGGATCGGCCCTTCACATCCAGGGATTTGCGAGTCTTGGCGGGCACAGCATACCATACAAGGCAGCCAAAGGAATGGAGATAAGTGACATCAACCAACAATCGACCGAGAATGAGATTGGGAGATTTAAAACCGAGGGGAGTGTGACAGGGGATAGAATTTAAAAGTGGAGAATGTGACGGAGGGCATCAGCCCAATATGACTTCGGAACTCCAGCACTGAGAAGAGAGCACCGAACTAGGTTTCCGATTGTGCGGTTGGCTCGCTCTGCTACTCCATTGAGTTCAGGAGAGTGTGGGGGACCGGGCTCATGTTTGATCCCGGCTTGAGCAAGATAATTGGTAAATTTGTTTGAAATGTACTCGCCCCCATTGTCCGACCGCAGAGATAGAATCTTGTGCTGTCCGTCTTTTTCGAAGAAGGCGCAAAATATTTTAAAACACGCAAACACTTGTGATTTTAATTTCATAGGGTAGATAGAAACATGCTTGGAACAATTGTTGATGAAAGTGACATAATACTTGTACCCTTCCCTCAAGATTTCTTCGTATGATGCAACATCGGAATGTATGAGCTGACCGGGAATGGTGGCACGGTGATTTGAGCGGGAAGTGAGAGGCCTGCGATGCATTTTTGCTTGTACGCACACGGTGCACTTTTGCATGTCTATTTCATTGAGGACTGATGGGGTGATATTCAACAGTTGTAGCAGGTGTTTGAGGGGCCGGACTCCTACGTGGGGAAGACGGTGATGGTAGTCAAGGAGAGATGTGTTAACTATGGATGCGGCAGGTATCTTTGCCTGGTGGGAGCTTACATCGTTCTTTGGGAGGTAATACAGATTTCCTTTTCTGTACCCCTGGCCGACCACAGAGCCGTCCTTGGGTTCAACGATGGAGTTGTAGATCTTGCATCCATCTTTGCCAAAAACAACAGTCAAGCCTTCATCGCACAGGCCTGAGACAGCCAAAAGGGGTTTGTGGAGGCTGGGAACAGCAAGGGTCGGAATTTTAGTGGGAACTGAGAGCGATAGTGAGGCGAGACCCTTGTGAGTGGCTTCAACCGCTGAGTGATCTGCCAGACGGATCTGAGTGGAGTCGGCAGTGGGCTGGTGGACGTCATCAAGGTAGGGTGTCATACTCATCGAGAAGCCCAAGTCAATGTTTGCATCAGAGACAGCCATTGAGCACGACTGGATGTTGGTGACGACCAAGACATTATGAGCGGCAGCAGGGCCGGGACCCTCGTCGACAGAGGAGCCAAAGTAGTCCAAGTCTTCTGTGTTGGATGTGTAGTCACCCCCTATCTCCACAACAGTGGTTTTCCCGGCATTCTCGGAACGTTTGGACGGGCCTTGGTTGCCCTTGGAATTGGAGGAGCTCTTGTCTTCCTGGCGGTGGTGAGATGTGTGGTTCTGAAGGATCCTCACGGCAGTGAAGCAGTGCTGAAGATTGTGCCCATCTCAATTGCAGTAAGTGCAATGTAGGTTTGGTTTGTTGTCTGAAGAAGCCGACGCCTTGGACACAGTGATGGAAACTGGCTCATCCTCGGTACGAGATTTTCGGCGCAAAGCTTCCTGCTTGAGAGCGGCAATGACCCGGGAGGAGGGGACTTGTTCCTCATTCATGATGGCGGAGACACAGGGTAACCAGTCTGAGGGAAGTGAGATTAGAAGGGAGGTCAAGTAGATATCGTAGAGAGTGAGTGGTCTGTCAGTTGAGACTAGCGAGTTTAGGTTTTTGAAGTAGCGGCCCATTTCTTCAAGGTGCGCATTGACATCGTCAGAAGTCATCCTGGCAAGGGTTAGTTTCCTGAGCCAGTACGTTTGGCCCCCCAAAGTGTGGTATTGGTGGGCCTTTGCGAGAGCTTCCCACGTGCCAAATGCATTGTCCTCAAAGTTACGGATGTAACGGATGTTACCCAAGTGGACGGTTTTGGCAATGACCGAGCAGACTGCAATATTGTCTTGGGTCCATGAATTGGGCCGGTCCTCCGGATCAACTCGCTGGAGAACGTACGCAACCCCGGTTGCTTTGAAGTGGTAAGAAATGATGAATCGCCAGTCAAGGTAGTTTGATTCTTGGCCGTATGGTTTCAGCTGGTCAATGCCTGAGAGCTTGAGAGCTGGGTGGGTAGAGGTGTCGTACACCATGGTGGGTTTCTTGACCTTGCCCATAGGGGCTTTTGGCGGTAAGGTTTGTTCACTTGTGCTAGCCATCGCAAAAAAAAAATTTACGGTTGAACTGACCGGATCCTTTCTTGCTGTGGAGACTGACGTAGTGCGGTATTTAACGTGCTGAGCTTAGTTGCTATCTGGGCTCATAACCTCTTGATGCAATATGACGGGAGCTGGAGCAGCGTAACACAATGCTGTGTCAGTGGAAGGATAAGATTGCATCACACATGAAAAGAAAGAAAGAAGAAAAGAGAAAAGAAAGAAGGAAACACTGATAGACGTACCTGGAGCAGCATAACACGATGCTGTGTCAGTGGAAGGATGAGGAGAAACCTTCCACGTACGCTGCTCCAGCACTAAATACACTGGACAGTCTGTGACATGTGAGAGAGGTGTGAAAGCACAAGGAAAAAGGAAAAAAAGAGACATGACAAAACTCCAACAGCACGTAGCTGATTGGGGTTTACCGTGCCTTTGTAAATCAGCTCTGGACACACGTGAGGTCAAGCTTAACAAAGCCTTTGAGTGAGAGCCCCGTAGGGTCTCTGTCCGAGCTACAAAGCTTCTGAGTGAGAGCCCCGCACGGGTCTCGGTCTCACAGAGAACAGGAGGTCGCGCTTTGCGCAAGGCCTGGCGCCCCTGCCCCCGGCTGGCAAGGGGCTGGGTGAAGTTTGACGTGAGGTGTGATGTGTGACTGAGGGAGGTTTGACTCACAGCCAGAGAATTCGTCTCTGACCGCAACCCCTCAACGAATACATCTTCGTCACACCAAAGTTAATGTCGCAACAGCACTGCAGCCTCAACAATACATAAGTCAATACAGGTAGGGTCTGTCGTGACTTGACTTGAGGGCAGTTTTCTCTAAGCCAGATGGTTCATACCCGGTCAAAAGCCATGAGGAATACATCCTCATGAAAACATCCAGATGAAAGTGCTTGGGCAGGCAGGTGCCTTGGCAAGAATTGACTTGCTACACACCCGGACAGATTCCGAGCCCCAAAACCGAATCCATGACGGTTTGGTCCCCCTGAGGTCACGCGACCTCCTAAAAACGTGCTTGCAACCATCAGTCCTACTGTGGTCACTGACACCGACACAAGCACGCTCACAGCAGCGTCCTGAGGGAAATAGGGTACTAGGGACGCCGCATGACGGTTCCAAGCGACATGGGGACTCTTGGTCCTCGTGGTACCCGCGTGCGTCGTCATTGGGTTGCACCTGGCTCCCAGACCGTCGCGGGTACCACAGTCCTCCTCATGTGCGTCACAGGGACGGTGCACCTTAGGATTACAAGTTGTTCTCCAAAATTGATGTCACCAGGTCGCTTTTGGTCTGTTGCTTGAGCTGCAGAAAAAAGCAAGCAACTTTTTTTTTTTTGAAAAAAAAAAAACTTGTTGAAAAAAAATGCAGAATAGTCAAAAACTGTGACCTGATAGTTATGGATACCTTGAAATTGCACCCAGATAAAAGCTGGTCAAGTGCAGCGGTAGCTGCGTGCCCCATGTTGGCTGATCACAACTTCCGAGGGAGGCAGGCCCAGGGTTCGACCCGCGGGCTGACTCCTTTTCACGGCTGTGGATTCTTTTTCACGTCACAAGGTTGACCAGGAGCGTTGTCCCAACTGCGCCCTGCCAACGCATCAGGGGCGTTGCATGGAGCGTCACCGAGTCGCCTCATCGGGTGACCGTTGTGACGTTTGACCATGTCACGCGCGGGGGACCGTTTTTAGTAGCCGAGTCCCCGTCGCGCTCCAAAATCGAATTGAGGACGTCGGACCCGAGCGGGTGTGTACATCCGACGTAGTCAAGACCCGTAGCTGATTTCAGTTGCGGCAACACACTTTTGGGGATGGTAGTTGGACTGAGACAGAAATCATCAGCTGTTTCGCTCCTGCCTCGATTCAGGTGATATTTCGCGTCTTCACCCCACTGATCTGCTCCTTTTCAGTTATCCAAATAAATAAACTCTAGATATATATGAGATAGGCAATGATACATTTGCATGCTTTTTTTTGTGAGTAAAGAAATTGACAGCCAGAGAAAGAATGTTAGCCCCATGAGAAGAGAATGTATCGCAATGATACACTATGCGATCATTAAACAAGTGGCAAAACAATTCTTTCCTGTAGCGGCAAAAACCAACACAATTTCCGTTACAAATTATATTTGGATGTACTAATGACAACACACCAGTAGAATTATTGCGAGTGAACATGAGGAGAGAAGGGGGATAGCGGAAGAGAAGTGAACCGTTTCTGTTGAGGAGGGATGGGTGTGCCTAGCACGAGAAGGAACCCAGAAGAGGAGGGAGAAAAAAACAAGTGGGGGCTTTAATTCAGAATACTCAATAATCCATCAAAAGAGCCACTAGGGTCGATTCCCCACATGTCAAAGGCCTTGAGGTTGGGATTACTGACATGGGCGCGGAGTCCCGCATGTTTGAGGATGTGCAATATGAGCAACACCTTCAAGGTTCTAGGGCCTTGGGAGCTTTTATCCGGTGAGGCATTCTGCTCGCGTCGGAGGTTCCCAAACAAACAACGACACCTTGTCACGAGGCGCTTGGCCGCCATGGAGCACCGACGCGAGTGGATCCTAGCTGTCCGCCATCGTCGATATTGAACTGCTCCACCTCGTCTTCCTCAATTTTGTGCGCAAAGTGCTCCGTCACGGTGGTCGAATGTGAGGCCGATTCAATTGGTCGAGGGACGCCGTTGGTGAATGAGGCCACTTGGTCTTCCTCAATCGCGAAAAAAGAGTTCTTTCGTTCGCGCTGGCTCCATTGCAACGTCCCTCAGATGGAAGTGGTATGCCGATGCGGTCACTTAAACGTAGTCGCCCTGTAGTTTGGAATATAACCAGAATCACCACCAAACATTGATGCAGTCAGTCCATCATAATCCAACCACGATTCCGTGGCAGTCTTTTCTGAGCGAGATCAGCCACTTACGCCACACTTCGACTCTTCCTCGCGCATCAAAGCTTGCCCAAGCAGTACTGCAAAAACTATATGAAACGCGAATTTGTAATCCCATGGTATCCGAGGGTGGCATCAGGCAAAAGGAGAGAGTATGCGGCTAGATGCGAGTGATTAACAGCGCAGGGATTTCAGGATGGACTAGTGAGCCACCTGCAGATAGGTGAATGGTGTTTGGAGATCTGTAATGACACGGACGCTGCAACGAGTCATAAGTGAGACAAATAGTTGACTCACCAAATAGACTGTAGACCCAGTGGTTGTTGAGACTGTCAACCCATCAGATTGAACGGTTTTCATGTGATGTTCGTGGCCTGAAGAAGAAAAAAAGAAGGCAAAATTCAATATCGTGAAGGGATAGCTCTTAAAGTGGGAGCGATAATCACCCCGCGAATAGCTCTAGCAAGCTTGCATACGTACTCGGACTGCAATCAACAGCCAGCTTGTTCAAAACTTGAAAAAGATTCCGCGGGATATGTGCTACAACAGAATGTCTCTGCATCATCATTGTTGTTGTAACGAGAGGCTGAGCTCTGATGAGAGAGGGCAGAGGGATTCTCAAGGGTTTCCCGGGCCGACCTGCCACGAATTTTCGTGAAAATCACACCGGTCTATCCCGACCGGACAGCGCGCCGTGTTGTTGAAGCTTCTCTGGGCCAATAGGCGGTACAGGTGAAGCGCATGATTAGATTCATCTTGGCGCCACGTTTAGTGGTCTCATGCAAGACTTTACAATAATTCGCAGTCAAAGTTCGTAAGGAAACCAAGAGAACCAAGAGCAACAGGGATGATTGGTGGCACGATCCTCCGGAAGAACCAGGAAGCAAACAGGACCGTACTGTCTTCGCCGAGCTACATAAGGAAAAAGTGAGGGCAAAGCATGAGCCAGGCGAATTCCTCTGATCGATAATCAACTGAGGTTGGTGCGCTCACGGTGATTACCAATTCAAAGAG
Organism: Puccinia coronata f. sp. avenae; assembly: GCA_002873125.1. NCBI lineage: Eukaryota > Fungi > Basidiomycota > Pucciniomycetes > Pucciniales > Pucciniaceae > Puccinia > Puccinia coronata. Next base: position 5,740 of record PGCI01000377.1, on the reverse strand, counting down.
CTCTGCAGATTTGGCACACATCTCTGGTGTCCAATGGCGAAAAATATTCCGTCATATTGAAGGCACAAATCGGAACTGGAAGCGGAGCTTTTGACAGAGGGGCTGGATTGGAAGGTGGACCTTCGGAGTGACATGAACGATCGGGGAATAAAACAATTCACGACAGAGCAAGGCGGCCAATTCTCTACACAGTGAGGCTGCAACGTTGTCAGAGACGGAAGAAAGCGCGGTTAGTACAGAAGACAACACTGAAGAAAATGCAGATATGAAGTTATTGTAGTGGCTCACTGAAAAAGACGCTTATCTCCGGCTTCCGCGATGATCAAGACATTCTTTACGACCGTCCTGATCCGAGTGTGGCCAAGTCGCTAGACAGTGGAATTTGGGTGGCATGGATTGATCTCAACTCTGTCGTGGCTGGCACCAGAAAATGGCAATACGGTACCGGGCTCGGGCTGCCCGTAAGGATTGGGGCGGGCTCGGACAGTTCGAAAAACATAAAAACCAGGCTCTCAACCCGGCCGGACAACCCGCTGATCACCAAGACGCTGTGCCAATGGCCTGGGGTCTCAAAACTCAACCCAGTCCCATAAATACATATTTTGTTAGTTTTTGCCCAATCAACTTGATTTCTGTGATATGGCTTTGACTTGAGGGAATGTCACTTGGGAGCAAATATGTGGGCCAGGACAGTTTGAAATTCATTTCCACCCAAATATTGGCCAAACTGATACACCCACAAAAATTTGATTCAGGAAAAGGTCTCCAATTGTTGCCACACAGTCTTGAAACAGAACTAAAGCTGCCACAACTCACAGGGAGAAGGACTTATTTTGAATTTAGGAATCTAGCTGGTGAAGTTTACCTAAGCCTTTCCCAAAAGTGGAAAACACAGGCAACAAACCAAAAATGAAAAAAAACTGGCAAAGATCCGCAAGAATTTGTGCAATACCAGAGGAAATTGATCAAACCTGCATGTTTTTGTTTTCTCCCACAAAATCTAACTGGCCGTTATCAGTCCAAGAATTTTTTTTTGAGAAAATATATGACAAGTGCAATCTTTCTAGATAAAGTAATTTTTATCAACACATCTTAGAATCCATTTTGCCCATTTAAGTCAACAAAGATCAGAATGGATAAAAAATAATAAGCCAAAAGGTCAGAAAAACAAAAATTTAAAAAACCAGAGGAAAAAAACCCAAAGCATAAAGAGCATGCAATAGTGAGTTTTTCCACCATGAACTTGGATGAAGCCTAAGAAGGGGTGATCTTGTTTGATTTGATTGTGACATGTGATTTAATCAAATTTTTCAACTTATTTTCACCTTCAAGCAAAATGTTTTGGATTTTCTCTTCAAGTTTGAATGAAATGAAGGTAGGATTTGTATCCCTTTCAAGAATTCTGTTGTGTAGTTCCCAGTAATTTTCCAAGAAATGAATGGCTCTGTTTTTGTATTTTTCATAAGCATTTATTCCATATTCATCTTTCCCAAATTCAGATGATGGAGAATGAGAGGCTAATTCAAGACATAACATATCATAATTTAGTGTAAGGTATATAAATTGGAGAATATCTTTTGATTGTTTAAGGTGAAACTCTTCTGATGGCTGTTTATTTTGACTCAAAAATGGAATTAAGTGAATCCTGAGATAAAAAAAATGAAGAGGAGACTTATAATTAGCTTATGATGGAAATTAATCAAGATTGTTGCGATCAATTGCTTACAATTCATGGATAATACCTGGATATATATCATCTTCAATGATCCCCAAAAGATAACAAATTGAGGTCTGTATATTTTCTTTTGGTACAGGTTTCCGAGTATCATCCTTCATAGCAGGGAGATTCATGCATAGTTTAATGATCTCTTCAATTTCCACTGTAAATCCTTTGAGATCTCTTAAAACTGGAGAAAGATGTTGATTACTTTGTTCCACAGAAAACTTCTCTTGCTTGGAGCTGTCAATGTATTGAAGTTTCTTGAAGTAATTCCCACCTGACAAGAAGTGTAAAATATCCTTGTATTCATCAGATTCCATGCCTTCACTAAATCTTGCAGCATTCATCTGTATGTTCTCCATCAGGTAAACAAGGTTTATCCTATCTTGTGCTAATTTCCCAGAATCTATTGGGTGAAAATAAAGGATAGAGGATTAGTGATTTGTGGTCTAAAATTGGCTTTGAGGAAAGGTTTAATTTAACCAATCCAAGTTGCATCAAGTTCCAAGTAACATCTTAATTTACCTGAATAAAGCAAGTTATATTTCCAGTTTACATGTTCAGTCACTTTCAACAAATCATTGAAAGATTCTTCCTGATCAAATTGACCATTGTCATTCATGCACATGACATATGCCTTCACCATTTGGAAATCCTCATGGATTATTTTATTATTTTCCTGCTTAATCAGCCCATTTCTTAGCAAAAAATGAAATAATCCAAAAATATATTTCCCAGATTGATAGTAGAGGCCATCAGCATCCTCAGGCTCTGTTAATCCCAACTTTCTTAATGGAAGAATGTACTCATTCATAAGGGTTTTCATGTTTCTAAATAATAATTCAGCTAAATCATGTAAATTGAGTGCTGTAATCTGTTTTCCATCATGTTTCTCTTGATGAGGAACCAATAACTGATCAAAGACTTTCATAATATTCATGTGAACCTCCTCTGCAATACTCTTGGCATTTTTAAAATGTTCTTTATAAGATTCATCTTTTTCCCATTTTTCTAAATAATTCAATTCTTTCATTATTTCTTCGTGGAAGGTTGCAGCTACTTTGTAATCATTGTCAAGCATTTCCTTATTTCCTAAGAATTCCAATAATATTGTTTCAGAATGATGGGTTTGAAAGCTTGTTTGGAGAGTGAAAATATTCAAAAAAACTTACTGTTTTGATCAGCAATATCCACATCACCCAGTTTCTTCCCTGGAGGAGAGAGGATATTCAGTCAAGTACATCATGCAGAAAAAGAAAACAGGAGATCAGCTGACTTTCGTGAGAAGTTGCAGCCTCTTTTGGAGAGTATTGCTTTTGTATCTCTTTCTCTGCCATCTGCATGGGTTTGTACTTTGATTCATCAGTACTGGGTGTCTCAGTTAAAGCTTCTGGCACGTGAAGAAGATACGCATTCAAGACACAATTAGCCTGAATGCAGCATGCCATGCTATGATTGAATAAGAGTATAAGTACATAGATAATTACTTCTTATTGGAGCATCACTCAAATCCGCCGCATCTTTTCCAATGTCCGACACCAAAGTTGAAGAAGGAACAGCGGAGAGAACTGGAATTGAGAGGCACCATAAGTTAACAAGGGGTTGAACTTGTAGAAGCATGGATGAATGGACGTAAAAGGTTTTAGATACGCCAGATGCGACTGGATCTGACTGGATCAATATGATGAATGGATCGCAGGAGCTTGGTATCTACTTTATCTACTTTTCTACTTTATTCTACTTTATATATAAGAAAATAGCCTCTGGGGGCCAAACAAACCCTGCAAGGTTTGTATTGGCCCCATTCATGTGCTGTAACGGTCCGACGTCGACCGCAGTGTATCAGTTCAATGCACTGTAACGGTCCGGCGTCGGCCGCTTTCTTTTATTGGGACAGGTGTCGTCACACCTGTCCTTTTTTTTTTGTACGAACCTCGATGGCCTGTCCTGGCCTGTCCCACCTCGATGGACAGGCCTTTCGAGGTGTGTACCACCTCGATGACGGCCGGTCCATCGAGGCGGTACACACCTCGATGGACCAGCCGTCATTGAGGTGTGTACAACACCTCGATGGACAGGCCATCAAGGTGCATACTGGTGCATACACACCTCAATCAACCATAGAAAAAAAAAAGAAAAAAAGAAAAAAAAAGGAAAAAAAAAGGAAAAAAAAAAGAGAGAAAAAGAGAGATTTGGATTCAGCATTGCACCCCCCTGGAATTATAACTTCCATCAGACCCCAAAATTGGGGGCTATGCCCTTGTCACATATACGGGAAAAGGCAAATGGTGAGATAGTCGTCTTTGAATATGTATACATGATGGATCAAGTCGGCTTTATCACCTTGGCCAAAACTAGCCCATGTCTCTAGATAAGAGGATTCTGCGCAGCTCAAGCCAACCAATACATGCAAGTCACGAATCCGTTCTTGAGGCACGTGGGGTTCGATGTGATACTGAGGGAGATTTGGCGCGCAGCCAGAGGAGGATCTTATATCCGGCCGCAAGAGTGACATGATGAAAACACAAAGACACCCAGATGAAAGTAAATAAATATGTTGATTGGGAGTGGCCGGGGCGAAGCCGGAGGCGGCGAAAGTCCACGGTAGATAGCGTCGCCAGCAGTGATGCACGACCCAAGCGGTAGCTAATATTGCTCCTGATCTACCGGTTGGGAGCTCAAGGTTGGGAAAAGAGGACGGCCAGCTCCCTCTTAAGCAGGAGGGTGTAAGCCTTGCTTTAGGGCATTTGCAGTGTGTCTTCCCTCGTCCTTTTTCACCTTGACGGTCTTTCATCGCTGCATCTCTGAGAGCTCCACCAATAATTTTTTTTTGAGGACCAGACCACCCGCCCACCCCTTTATAGTGGGGGAGGAGAGAGAGGTCTTTAGCCGTAGTAGTGTAGTTGGGCGCCCTCCTTTCCCCCCACTCCTGCCGGGACTTGATAGTTCCGCCTACGGAGAAGAGACCCTCACACCCGCTGCGCTCCCTTCTCTTCCATAGAGAGGGACGTGTCGGTAGCGGCTGTGCCCGTACATATGTATACCGGTGGGTTTGAGAGACAACCTCCGGACACCCCTAGGGAAGTGGACCTGAAAACTGTATGTAGTAGTGGATGGGATGACTCAGGTTGACTGTCTCTCTTCCTTTACTCATGACCGGATAGTTATCCAAATCATGACGCGACCACACCAGTCTTCTTTTTTTTTTTTTTGTCTAGCGGCAAACGAGGGAAAGAAAAAGGGCGGATAATTTACTTTTTTTTGCATTACGATTGGATGTTGTAGTAACAACACACACACACACACAACTATATATTAGATGTGTTTTTTGCAAGGGAGACAAGAGAAGGGGAATACATATGTAGTGAGAAAGTTTATGTAGTACACCGTTTCCGTTGAGGAGGGGGTAACTGTGATGTACGTGCATAAGCAAAAAGTACAAACAAATAGGGAGAAAGAAAACAGGGGTTGTTGTTGTTGTTGTTTTTTGGCTAAAGATTCACTCAATGATCCGCCAGAAGAGTCACTTGCGTCGGGAGTATTCATACGGCGAGAAGGCCTTGAGGCTAGCGTCAGAGACATGCGCGGGGAGAACATGATGGTTGCGAGTTCTTGCTCCCGACGAGCTTTCACTTTATCCGACGTGGCGTTCTGCTCGCGCTCGCGGCGAAGGATCCCAAACGACCGCTCTAGCACCACGAGTCGCTTAGCTGGTATAGGCCGCCTGACATGAATAAAAAAAAGTACAAAAAGGAAAGGGAGAACAACCAAACGCGCGTGTGTCTCTCTCTCCCTGTGTGTGTGTTTGGTTGTTTGTTACGAATCACTCAATGATCCGTCCGACGAGCCGCCGGCGTCGAGGCCCCAGACGGCGAAAGCCTTGAGGTTAGGATTAGGGACGAGAGGGGGATGGTTTCTGATGAGGGAAGGGGGCTCGTTCTTCAAGGTGCTTGCGCCCTGGGAGCTGATATCAGAGGAGGCGTTGTGTTCGCGGCGACGGTTCCTGAACGAGGCTTCCTC